>JANAVB010020527.1:0-25542 GCA_029216955.1 Iris pallida | reverse complement strand
TCATTCACCGTTGGAGGTGGTTACAAGACTGTGAGCATTAAGTCGATTTTAACATGTCGCAAGAATGCTACAACCGAGTGTTGGAGTTGATTATAGAGATCTTGCCAGCGGGTGCTAAGTTGCCTAAAGACTTCTACCCGTCTAAGAGGGGTGAGATCGCTCTGGATGGGATACAAGAAAATCGATTCCTGTCGCAATGGGTGCATGCTGTACTACAAAGACGACAAGGACGCAAATGTGTGCAGATTTTATGGTGCTGATCGCTATAGAAACTAGTACAGGAAGGTCTACCGGTGCAGAAGACCGATCGATTCAATGTACTACTTGCCTTTAACGCCGCGGTTGCAAAGATTATTTATGGTGAAAGAGACGGCCGAAAATATGAGTTGGCATATACGAGAACAGATTGAAGGAGGTTGGATCACCCATCCGATGGAGAAGCGTGGAAGCACTTTGATCGAGTGTATCCTGATTTTGCTTCAGATCCGCGTAATGTCAGGTTGGGACTATCTTCTGACGGTTTTACTCCTTTTGGTCTTTCGGGATCCCAGTATTCATGCTGGCCTGTGATTGTCACTCCGTATAAACCTACCGCCTTGGATGTGCATGAAGACTCAGTACATGTTCTAACCGTTATAATTCCTGGTCCGAACAATCCCAAGAGGAACATTGACGTGTACTTACAGCCTTTGATAGATGAGTTGAATCCGTTATGGGAAGTAGGCGCTAACACGTACGATGTTTCTAGGAAGCAGAATTTTCAGATGAAGGCAACCCTTATGTGGACCATCAACGACTTTCCAGCCTATGGAATGTTATCTGGATGGAGCACTCATGGCCGTCTCTCATGTCCGTATTGCATGGACCGTAGTAAGGCTTTCCGCTTGAAACACGGAGAAAAACCGTACTTTTTTAATTGTCATCGGCAATTTTTGCCAAAAGATCATCCGTTCAGAAGGAACAGGAATGCATTCCATGCCGGCGTTGTAGAGAAGGGTGATCCACCGCCAAGGTGGTGCGGAGCCACGATATGGAAGGAGGTTAAAGATTTTCTAAGTGCTATCGAAGATCCTACAACTGGGTACAAGTACGATGGATTTGGTAGAGATCATAACTGGACAAAGAGGAGCATATTCTGGGATCTGCCATACTGGAGTACCAATCTGATCAGACATAATCTTGATGTCATGCATATTGAGAAGAATGTATTTGATAACATAATTAATACTGTGATGGACGTAAAGAAAAAAACGAAAGACAATCCCAAGGCCAGGTTGGACTTAGAAGAAATATGCAAACGCCCTGCGTTGCATTTGATACAGCAGAATGGAAAACAGTTCCTGCCAAAGTCAATTTTCTTGCTGGATAAGGAGGATAAAGTGAGACTTTGTCGGTGGATCCAGGGCATAAATTTCCAGACGGATATGTGTCAAATCTGAGAAGATGTGTCGATCCGAAGGAAAAAAATTGACGGGTATGAAGAGCCACGACTGTCACGTATTCATGGAGAGGTTAATTCCAATTGCATTTCGGGAATTCTTACCGCAGGCAGTTTGGGATCCATTGACGGAGATTAGCATATTCTTCAGGGATCTTTGTTCTAAAAATTGCTCGTTGATCGTCTAGAAAAGCAAGAGAAGGACATTGCGGTAACACTATACAAGCTAGAGGGGATGTTTTCTCCTGGATTCTTCGACTCTATGGAGCATTTGCCGATTCATCTATCCTATGAGGCACGTGTTGGTGGACCCGTCGAATATCGATGGATGTACCTGTTCGAGCGATATTTAAATTACCTAAAAAGAAAGATAAAAAATAAGGCATGGGTCGAGGGTTCTATTTGTGAAGCCTATGTTCTCGAGGAGATTACAAACTTTTGTTCGATGTATTTCAAGCCTCATGTTGCAACTAATAGAACGAGAGCTTCCAGAAACGACGACGGAGATCATGAAAGTAATGATACAATACTGAAGGTATTCAATGCTCCAGGAAAGCCATCGGGTAAAATGAAGAAGAGATATCTGACGATGATGAGCTAAGGGCTGCTCAGGTGTATGTATTACTCAACTGCAACGAGGAGGAAGTAAAGAAACTGGAGGGGTAAGTAAATAATACGTCTACATTATTTTAATAGTGTTGAGAATAATACTATTACATTAATTGTACGATGTTGTTTTCAACATTTTAATGATGATGTGAGGTCAGGTAGGCCACACATAACAGAAGAAGAACTAGAACAAGAAATGAGGCATTATTTTCCATCATGGTTGAGTGCATATGTAAGACTTGAGAACTCTGTAATTACCTTTCTGTATGCACTTGATTTAGAATGAGCTTAATTGCTTCTTTCGTGGTATTTAGGTCGAGTCCATACGCAAGACTTGAGAATGAGTCTATTAGAACGCTAGCCAAGGGACCAATTTATGTTGCAAAAATATGGCCAAGCTACTGTGTTAATGGGTTTAGGTTCAAGTCAACAACTTGCCCGATCAGAGACAACTTTGTGGATCTCGACTCCACCAAAAACAGCTGTTTGTGTATCAGATCTTCGAACTACAAAGATGTTGATGCGGGCAATGATTTCTATGGCGTACTATGGGAGATCGTGGAGCTGACATATAGTTATGGAATAGAGCCTGCTAAGATTATGTTATTCAGGTGTGATTGGTTCGATCCGATTGAAGGTCAGGGTTGGAAAGTAGATAAGTACGGTCTTGTTGATATAAACTATCGGCGTCGATATAAAGCCTATGAACCATTTGTCCTATCAAGTCAGGCTCAGCTCATGTACTTCACAAGTTATCCTAAAGGGGAACAACAAGGTCGGACTGGTGGGCAGTATGCAAGACCAAAGCTAGAAATACCTTTGAGGTTGACGATATTGCTTATCAACAGGATGAACTACCTCTTGTAACAAATATTATAGAAGTGGATACGACGGAAGTTCCTCATTACACATCTAATTGTGTAGAAGAAGTAGAATTATCTGAAGAGGAAGATGCAGATGAAAGTGAAGATGTAGAGGAGGAAGAAGAAAAGAAGAAGAAGATGAGCTAAACGAACTAGATGAATTTTCAGAAGAGGATTAAAATCTGTGATGTCTATCATATAATAATATTTTTGTAATAATAAATCTGTGACACTTTAGTGACACTTTTATCTGTGACCATGATATTTTTCAAAAATTTGTGATGTCTATCATATAAATATGTATTTTGTTTTATTGTCATATGTTATTATCAGGTATGACTAGACCAGGAGGACGACGACGCAGAGGATATTACATTAGGCAGTCCAGTCAGCCTCGGCCTAGGGATGGAGGGGGCAATTCCGTACCCTCATCCTCATCTCCGAGTACGCCAGTATACCATTCTGTTCCAGGTCCATTACTGGGACAGGGCAGTTCCAGCAGGTTGCAGAGTCCTCCCTCGTCGTCCAGCCTTCCTGATCCCGCGTCCAGCATCCCTGAAGTCCAGCATTCCTCCTGTCGACGGCTCTATGGGGGAAGCCGACGTCGAGCATATGGAGGCCGACGATCAGACTGAACCTGCCCAGGCAGGAGGTGAGAGCGACCCTCCATGCGCTCCCCCAGGCGAGACGCGTATGGAGATTTGGACGGACGGGCCTATGAAGTAAGTTAATTTATTAATATATATTCTCAAATAATATGTACATATATTCATGAAATTTTTTTATTGTATAGATATCGGCCTTCTGTAGTATAGAGACAGCTGGGGCTATTTCTGAGGCAGAACTATGGTGGGCCTTGGCTCAACTACTCAGATGCTCCCGCAGATAGGAAGGCCTTTTGGTTCGCCCACTTCAAGGTAAAAAAATGGTTTATTTTTAAATTTTAATAATCATTTGTATATTATACAACTTTTGTATATTACTTCTTGTAGAGGACCTATTTTTATCCACCACACCGGGCGGCGAGGATCGAGGGCCAATTTTCTGCCGTCGCAGCCAAGCTCATCCGTGATGCGATCGACGACCAGAAGCGTCGTGATCGCGCCGGACGTCCGATCCATGGTTGGATTATGCCAGATCAGTGGGCTACGATGAAGGCTAGATTCAGCGAGCCCAAGTACCAGGAGCGGTCTGAGAAGGCCAAGGTGGCGCGGTCGAGCGCCGGTAAGTGGTGTGGTAGCTCCATTCCGATGATGGAGCATTTTCGTCATCTGGTACATTTCCTATGACGGACATTAATTTATATATAGTTCGATATAGAATATTTAATACTAATAATAGATAATATATTTTAACAGGTAAAAAAGGGTGAGGACCCGAATATGGTGACCGTCTTCCTGGTCACACATCGGAGGGCTGGGGAGTTTATTGACGAGAGGACGACGCAGACATATGTACGTTCTATTCTTATATTAATTTACTATAACTTAGAAAACATGAAAATAGATATCATTATAGACTTTAGCAAACACTTACACGTTAGCAAACATATTCTAGGCCGAGTTTGTTCGGCTACAGCAGGAGGCGGCTGCTGCTAGTGCGCCAACAGAGGAAGGGGCTGGTAGTTCCTCCCAGCCGCCTACAGCTCCATCGCAGGACGAGCTCTGGATGACCGCCGTTGGCGGTCTTCAGAAGGGTACGTACTACGGTACGGGATCCTATGTGCGTATTTGGCTTCGGAGTTATCCCGGGCCCCCTCTGTCAGTGCGCAGTCTCCGGCTTCGCAGGGTCGTCACGAGTTGGGGATATCCTTCGTCAGATCGAGGAGCTGCGTCGCAAGTTGCAGCAGCAGATTTCTGATGCGGTCGAGCGACGATCCGACCCTCCGATCGTCACCGGACAATTTGATGCGGTCGAGCGCAGTATACAGGAGCTGATGAGTCTGCATCAGGCTACAGCTGCCAGCTTGCAGATGCTCACCGAGTCTACGCAGCGCACAGAGCGTAGACAGGTCGAGCTGGAGGGATCGCAGAGGAGCATGTCTGCCTCACTCACTCAGGTTTCGGCTTCGCTTGAGGCTAGTACTGAGAGGGTGGTGAGTACCCTTGCTACGCATGGTGAGCAACTGCGAGAGCTGGAGCAGATATGTCCTCCCAGTCTATCGACGGTGCCGACTCCAGACACTGCACTGCCTCCGGCGCCGACTCCAGACATTGCACTGCCTCCTACTGCCCCTACGGTACAGCTCACCCAGGAGCAGTATGACTACATTCTATCCCAGTTGCGCTGCAGGGGTCCGCAGTAATTTTATTGGTTTTTTATAACTTGTATGTATTGGCCCTATGGGCAAATTGTTTATTCATACACTGTTGTTTATACACTTGGTGGGAGACTTTTTATCATCTTCCATTTTTATTTGACTCTACTGGATGTTTGTGAAGATGCGTGTCTGTGATTTACTTTGCACTGCCTCCTATTTTTATTATAATATTTACTTTGTGATATCTGCGTCGGGGATGACAAATATACCTACGCTGGGTTATAAGCGATGATCTGATATACAAAGGAGGTGCTGCCGAAATTTTAAAAAAATATATTGTGTATTTTTGTTATGATGTGTGTCTGTATTTACAGTGAATGTGAAATACAGTGTTCGGAACCATCGACAGTTTCGATTACTGTTGTATGTATTATCTTGGATAGAAATAGCAACAGTTCAGGGTGAACTTCTGAGAGGTTCATTTTTACGTCCTTCACTTTCTCGGGACGTCGTAAAGGTTCCCGAGAAGGTGAAGGACGTGAAGAGGAAGCTCTGAGAAGTGCACCCTGAACTGTTGCTCTTTCTATCCAAGATAAAACATAGAACAGTAAGCGAAACTGTCGATGGTTCGAACACTGTACTTCACACACACTGTAAACACATACACACAGCATAACAAAATATTAATTATATTTTTTTAAATTTTTTTATAATATCTGCGACGTATAGCGACGTCCTGCGACGTCCTGCGACGGAAAGTAGCAGTCGCTATACGTCGCTAAATAGTGACGTCACGTCACTAGACGTCGCTAATATACGTCGCTACATCTGTCGGTAGCCGTCTCTAAGTTGCCCACGTGCCTGCCATGCCATGTCATCATGTATAAAGTTTATAGCATCGCAAGTGGTCGCTTTACGTCGCAATATTGGCGACGTAGTGATACGTCGCTATCTGTCGCTCATTTTGCGACGTCTAGCGATAATGGTCTCCGCGTCGCAAATAGCGACGTTCGGCGACGAAATTGCCATCTGCGACTTGCCTATAAGCGACGTCCATTTTTCGTCGCTAAATACGTCGCAAATAGGTTTTAGCGACGTATTTTCCTTTTTTAGCGACGTCTTCTGACGTCGCTAAAATGGGTTATTTTAGTAGTGAATATTCCGTGGTAGACCTTCTATCGTCTATACAGCTCGTCCAGTCTGCATCGTGTATCCCTCAACTTCTATACTTCTATTCTTCTTGAACCATAGCCCTTTCCCCTGTTTGCCATTGATTGTAAAAGAACAGAACAATTATCGGAGGACTGAACTTAGACTCACAATACAAACTCGCTCGTACAAAGAAAGCCTAGGGACGAAAACCTAGGTACAGCAGACTAAGTACGATTGTTTATTTTTGATTCTGGGGGGTGACGATAGAGGCTCGGGAAAGCGACGGCCGCTCTGCCTTACTCCTTGGACGATCGGTATGCAGCCTTGGCTCGGGGAAGATCTGCTCGGGGAAGACGAAGAAAGGCTCTTCTTACTCTCCTCAGGTTGCTCTCCTGGCTTCTCTCTCTCTGTGATTATCAAGAAAAGGGGGAGCTCTCTCGTGTATATCTCTCTCTTTTTTTATTCTTTTGTTGCCGACCTCTTTTACATGGGAATGATGCTGGCTATTTATAAGAGTGGGGTGGGATCATTAGGGTTTGCTGATGATTATCTGTTTCGAATGTCGGCGCTCCTTCATTCTATCTGGGCCCTTGATCCTGATCATAATGAATCTCGGCCACTAATGCGGATAGCACCAAATCTTATGAGCCGTTAATGCTGACTGCTTTAAATCTTCGTGATTGATTATGCCAATATTTGATTGCTCGCCACGTGTCCTATTGGCTTGATGATGAATGATATGCCCTGATCTCGGCAATTATGATGATGATGTCGAATATTCTCGTTGGGATTCTGTTGCATCTTCAGTGCCACGTTTTTTTTAATTGAAGATCCTACCAGGGCCGCATAGGGTGACCAACACTTGAACTGCAGGGGGATACTCCTCGTGAGCCGCATGATTCAATGCCTCATCGAGCCGCAGGGGACGAACTTTCCGTGAGCCGCATATACATAATCTTTGCGAGCCGCAGGGGACGATCTCTCCATGAGCCGCATATGCATAGTTTCTGTGGGCCGCATGAATTAGCGTGGTGTTGAGCCGCATAGACCGGGCTATGGGTGGACCGCATATGGCGGATTTTTGTTAATCATATTAGAGTGACTCCTCAATGAGCCGCATGAAGCTGTTCTCTATCCGAGCCGTATGAGACTTTTGCCACGCGGCAATCTAGGATTTTTTTGTCAGATCGGGTCAGAGATTTTCTTCTTTTCCCGAAGAGTCTGTCATTATGGCAGAGCCATTATGATACTTTATGTCAGAGACAGCTGTCGAGTCGTGTCAGAGCATTAAATGAGGCCATTACTCCAGTGGCCAACTGTGGGGGGGTCATACGTGTCGTCAATTGAGCCGCATATTCCTGCTGAACCGCATTCATCCCCGAGCCGCATGAGTCTGAGGGTCTTCTTTTGGGCCGCATAGGGCAACTCCAGTATGAGCCGTATAGACTTGCTACCCAAAACCGCATGGGCCATTTATGCCTTTATTCTAATATTTTCCATGCTTCTACAGGACCCCCTTCAAAGTTTTCAATTTGTAAAATTGAAACACTTTGAATAAGAAGCATGGCCCCGTTCATGCCGCATAGGATGTTCTGTTTACCTGAGCTTCCTGGCCGCATTAGCATCTCGGCCGTATAGATTCTTCTGGCCGCATAGGCTCTTTGCCACGCGCCCTGACCACGTGAGCAAATCTTCATTAATTGCCTTCGATTTGATTTGACGCCGCCTTTTGGGGGATTATTTGTGGACTTGTTACCCTGGGTGTACCTTGGTTTTAAGTACGGATAACAAGTTTGATTAGGACGTTTTAGAGCAGCCATGGCAAAGTGGTCATGGATGTTCTTGGGGTTGGGAAAAGGAGTGCCATAGAGCAACTGGGCTCCTGGGGCACGGAAGAATGGCGGGTTTATGCTAAGGGGCTTAGCGAGGGATATTTGTGGACCTACTATCCTTGGCGTACCCTGGTTCAGGGTATGGATAATAAGGTGGAAGGAAGCCAGTCATATTTGCTCCGAGATTATGAGGACGTAGCAAACATGAGGGTTTTACCGTAGAATCTTCCTACTCATAGGTAATGAGAACATGGTAGGGGGAGACTTCACGGAAGACTTTTCTATAATCATAGTGGTCAACAGAGGACGTTTGTGGTCAATAGAGGACATTTGTGGTCAACAGAGGATATTTGTGGTCAACAGAGGACATTTGTGGTCAACAGAGGACATTTGTGGACCTATTATCCTTGTCGCACTCCGGTTGTGGGTACGGATAATAGGTTGAAAGGGAACCAACATACTTGCTCAGAGGTAATATGGACATGGCAAATATGGTGATTTCTTCGACGGAGCCTTCCCACTCAGAGGTAATGAGGACATGGCAGGAGTGGGCTCAATGAAGAAGGGGTGCATAGAACCACTCAGAGGTAGGAGGACATGGAAGTTCTATGCGAGGGGGCGGTTTGTTCTTGGTGGAAGTGAAAACGACTCAGAGGTAATGAGGACATGGTCGTTTCAGAAATTAGTAGATGGATTACCCTTTTTGTGCACTGGGAGCGCGGGTAGTGGATCATGAGGGAGGATCTCTTTCAGGAAGAAAGTTCAGAGGTATGATTATACGTGACTTACTATCTGAGAGAGTGACCGGAATGTAAGTACATAATTTGGATTTTCTAGAATATTGAGGAGATGAGAGTTCAGTGGCACCAGCGGGTGCATGGCTCGGTAATCTGAAATATTGTGGATATGGGTTCAGTGGTATCAATGGATACATGACTCGATAATTTGGAAAATGGTGGGTGCGAGTTCAGGGGTACTAAGAGGGTACATGACTCGATAATTTGGAGAATGTTGTCTAAACATAGTATTTCTTCAGAAACTTACCGTTGACGGGCAGCATAAGCAAGTCCCCATTCTGCTTGGCGAGGCGGTAGGCGCCGTTGGAGAACACGGCCTAGATGACAAATGGACCTTCCTATTTTGGCTGGAACTTGCCTGCGGTCTTGTGAGTCATGACCATTGGTCTCCGGACAGCCAGAACGAGATCGCCCACTTGGAATGTTCTGATTTTGACCTTCTTGTTGAAGGCTCCTGAGATACGTGCTTGGTATAGCTCGATCCTTTGCTGGGCTAGGAGGCGCTTTTCGTCTAAGGCCTCCAACTCTTGTAATCGGCGTCGATAGTTATCATCCGTTGTCAATTGATAAGTGAGGGCGACGCGGAGTGAGGGAATCTGAGTTTCCTGTGGGAGGACTGCCTCACTCCCGTATACTAAAGAGAATGGTGTATTCCCAGTAGCTGTTCGAACCGTGGTGCGATAAGCCCATAAGCATTCACCGAGCTTCTCGTTCCAGTCGCGTTTGTTGGAGGAGATAAACTTCTTGAGGAGTTTGATGATTGTTTTATTGAATGCCTCTGCCAACCCGTTTGCTGCCGGGTTATATGGTGTCGAAGCGACATTCTGAATGCGGTATTTGTCGCAGAATCGATAGAATGCATGGCTTGCAAACTGCGGACCATTATCATGGATGATCCTCCGTGGCAGTCCGAAGCGGTAGATGACGTGATGCTTAAGGAAGCTGATCACGTTTGAAGTCTTAACTTCTGCGAGTGGGACGGCTTTCGCCCATTTGGAGAAGTAGTCAGTGATCGCAAGTATGAAGCGATGTCCTTGGGAGGAAGGTGGGGTGATTGGACCAATGATATCCATTCCCCATGCTTCGAATGGCCAGGATGCCACCGTTGGATGTAGAAACTCGGATGGTTGGTGAATGAAGTCCGCGTGGACTTGGCAAGCCTTGCATTTTCTGGCATAGTCTATTGCGTCTGCCACCATCGTGGGCCAGTAGTAGCCCATACGGCGAAGGCGGTCCTGTAGCTTAGGGCCAGGCTGATGGGCCCCACAGACACCGTCGTGAGCTTCTCGTACAGCTTCTTTGGCTTCTGCGTTTGACAATCACCGGAGTAATAATCCGTCGTAGGATCGTCGGTACAGCATCTTTGTCTCTGTGTCGTAGAAGAATCTGAGAGAACGCCGTCTGATGGAGGTGGCTTCCCTTGGATTCTCCGGGAGGATATCGTATACGACGAAGTCAATGAACGGCTGTCTCCAGTCTGTTTCGTCGACCGTCTGGGCGGAATAGCTCGCCACGAATTGAATATTGTTCTTGGGATAGACCAGTTCGTGGCCTATCACCTCAACCGAGTGATGCGCTTGGTTCGGCACTGCTAAGGAGGCGGCAAGGCCTGCTAGGGCATCGGCTTCGATATTTTGAAGTCTGGAGACGTGTTCGATGAAGAATCCCTCGAATGAGGAGATAATGTTGATTGCTATTTGGTGGTAGGGGATCATGTCTTCATGGCGGACTTCGTACGACCCCCGAATATGATTGACGATTAATTGTGAATCGCCGTATGCTTCGAGATATTTTACACCCAGCTCCTTTGCGAGTTGGAGGCCAATGACCAAAGCGTTGTACTCGGCCACATTGTTGGAACAGGGTTCCGTGAGAGAGTAGGCGCGATTGATCACTAGCCCGGTAGGAGAGATCAATACTACTCCGACCCCGACGACGATATTTCTCTTGGGTCCGGTTCTTGAAGCGCCATCGAAGAACATCCTCCATATGTTGTCGGGTGGTTGTATTACAATCGGCGACCTCATCTGGGATTTCCTATATTCTGGATGACCCCGATCCTGGATGGGCCGCCAAAAAGTCTGCCAGGGCTTGGCCTTTGACAGCCTTCTGTGGGACGAAGACCATATGATATGGGGATAGCAGTATTGCCCATGTAGCGAGGCGAGAGCTGAGCGCCCCTGGTTTAGTCATGAGGACCCTGAGGGGATTTATCCGTGAGATCACATGTATGGTTTGTCCTGTAACATAATGTCGCGTCTTTTGAATGGCGAATACCAAGGCGAGACATTCTTTCTCCACGGCAGTGTATCGGTGTTCGGGCCCGACCATCATTCGGCTGAGGTAGTATATGGCCTGTTCGTGTCCTACGTCGTTATTTGTGCCAGCAGGGCACCGAGGGAGTGTTCCATTGCTCGTACATAGAGCAAGAATGGTTTTCCAGGGACCGGGGCCACCAGGACTGGAGGATTTGACAAATATTCTTTGATGTCGTCGAAAGCGCGTTGGCATTCTTCGTCCCATACGAATGAGACTCCCTTTTTCATGAGGTGTGTGGACGGCCGGCATCGTCCGGACAGATTGGAAATGAACCTTCTGATATAGGCTAGCCTCCCTTGGAGGCCTCTAAGTTCGCGGAGATTTTTCGGGGGACCCATCTCCATTATTGCCTTGGTTTTCTCAGGGTCTCCATGGATACCCCGTGCAGTGATGATGAAACCTAAGAACTTCCCGCTGGATACGCCCAAGAACGACTTTGTAGGGTTCATCTTCAGGTTGTAGGCTCGCATCAGGTCGAATACCGTTCTCAGATCTTGCAGATGATCCTCCTTACGGCGACTCTTGACAGCGATGTCGTCGACGTAGCATTCCACTGTTTTGTGCAAATGTTCTCTGAAAATGATACTCATAGCCCGCTGATATGTGGCACCAGCGTTCTTTAGACCGAATGGCATGACTGTGTAACAGTATGTGCCGATCGGTGTTCTAAATGATGTGTGTTCTCATCGTCGGGGGACATCTTGATTTGATTGTATCCCGAGAATCCATCCATGAATGACATACGTTCGAAGCCGCATGTGTTGTCAATCATGATGTCCGTGATCAGGAGGGGAAATTCGTCTTTCGGACATGCCTCATTTAGATTACGGAAGTCGATGCAGATTCGGATCTTCCCGTTCTTCTTAAGGACCGGGACTATATTGGCGACCCAGTCAGGGTGTTGCTCCTCACGGATGAAGCTGCTGGCTATCAGCTTGTTGACTTCGGCTTCGATCGCGTCCATGACGCCCGGGCGGAAGCGTCGTTGCTGCTGCTTGACTGGCTTTGCATCCGGCCGTATATTGAGTTTATGGAGAGCAATATCGGGATCTAATCCCGGCATGTCTTCGTAACTCCATGCAAATACGTCAATGTATTCTCTGATGAGTTCCAGCAGTGATTCTCGTTCCTCGTCTGTTAGGCATTTTACTGACGAAGATTGGCTTTGGAGAGGATTCGGTGCCGAGGTTGACCTGCATAACTTCATCCTCTGTAGGAGGTTCTCTTAGCTCGAACCGCTTTTCCCATTGTGCGTCTAACTGTTGGGCCCACGGCTCAAGCTCGAGGATTTCAGGAATGTCCTCGTCTTCTTCGTAAGCGTCGACAAATGCCATGTTGACTGATAGGACTTGTCTGAATATGTCCCCAATGCTTGTGTCTGAGTCGGAAGTTGGTGACCCGGTTGAGTGTAACTGCCAATCACATTCTTCATCTGAACTCTCTGGAGTCGTTGTGGGAGTTACATACCCTAGTCCACATCGAGTTTTACTATAGTAGTCCCATGGTTTACCAGACGGTACTGGGGGCTTCAAAGGTAGTCGCCGTCCGGTACCGTAATTCAAACCTGGTGTAGTTTCTAGATCATATCCTTGTTTCTGCATGAGGTATTTGGACTGGGGACTATAAAGGTATAGAGGCAATCTCCCGGCATCTGACCCAAGATCGACTTCTTTTATGGTGAAGGGTACGGATCGTCTTTCCGGCCGAAGATAATCGGGTGGTCCCCTCCCTCGACTATTCGGTAAGCGTCTTCTGCCGGAGTAAGCTGGATTGTGGTATATACATTTGTCACTTGTGTGTGTAGGTGAGTGCCTATATCGTGGTCCATAGCATACATTGTACATAGCTTGTTGAGCTCGATGTAATTCAAAGATAGCCCTTTATTGATAAAATAAGGTATCTTCTCGAGAGGGATTACATCATCCGCGGAAGGGGTATCGGAGTGGGCAGCCACATACTTGGCTAATTCTGGTTCTTCTTCGGCCACCCCCTGTATAAATGAAGACTGAGAGAGCGACCTAGTCAGCTTGATCTTCAGAGGCTCGACCGGCGGAGCAGGTCGTGGAGTTGTTGGTAGACTAGCAACCCCCAGCTTGGCATCTGACGTGGGGCGAGGAGTGGCTGGTTCGCTGGAAGTGTCAGACCTCGCGTCGGGGTGACGGCCCTTTTTAGGAAGACGTATCGTGAGCGGTCTGTCGGAGGGATTGAGTTTCTCCGCTTGGAGCTGACCGACTCTCGGTAGTCTGATGGTAAAGGCCCTGGTGTGGGTCTCGGCACTTGGCCAGACCTCGGCAGCCGGATTCTCATCTGCTCTTCTTGCGCCGATAGACTGATTGCGTCCTTACGCAGAGTAGCCGTAAGGGGTGCAGAACTGCCCGGTTTGCGAGCCTGGAGGTGGATCGTCAGGGGTTCTTCTGATCTTGTGGTTGTCTTGGTGTGAGCTTGCATCTCCTCTTCGACCAGATGCTTCTTTGATTTTTCGTACAGACAGGAGTCTGAGTAATAAGATTCGACCCCCTTGAAGGGATCGATATCAGCAAACTCTGTCCTCACGAAGCCGTGCTTATCGACATATTTGAAGCACTGGTGTAGCATGGAAGGCACTGATCATGTAATCGTGTATCCAAGGCCTGCCCCAGAAGGATATTGTAAGAAGTGTCGGCATCTATGACGTAGCAGGTGACTTCTGATTGGAGATCGCCAATCTGATATTTCAAGCGAATCTTCCCTATTGGGTAGCTCCTGCCCGAATTGAAAACCGCTAATAGCGGTGCTTGTAGGCGTCAGGCGATGCATTGGAATGCGAAAGATGATGTAGCAGACCCTTCGGAATGATGCTTATGGAGGACCCAGGATCAATGTGCATTCGGTCCACCTTTACGTCGTCGATGTATCCAGTGTAGTACAATGGGCGATCGTGCAGGTTAGTTTTGATGAGCATATCCTGCGGAGAGAAGACGATATTGGGCATTGCACCTGTACACTGCACTATCTTGGAGATCTGTAGGCTGATTATCTCCCGTGAGGTTGACCTGAGCCAAGTATGCGTCGGCATTTTGGAGCGCCTCACTTAGAGCCGTGCGGACATCCTTCGAGAGCCTCAGGAGTTCATATAAAGATAATTGGCCGGTGTATTGGCCAATTGAGCCAAGATGTCGAAGTTGTAGGGTCTTTCCAGCCCCTGAGGTGTCTCCTTTCGGAGGGATTTGTCGAAGCGAGTCTCCTTCGGCCTAGGCTTGTCGGTCGTCGAAGGCTGAGCCGGTCCCGGAGTATCAGCGTTTGTGGGCTGCTGATCATTAGTCGGATTCTCGGCCACTGGTTGGGCTTGTGCTCCAGATCGAGTAGTGACGGCTGAGACTTCCTCCTCCTCTGCCGAGGCGGTGCGGCATGATCTGACCTTTCCACTTTTCTTTTTAGAAGGTAAAGTGGGCTGAGTCACCTCGTGGACTAGGTCCGGATGGACCCACATGATTTCCCCTCGTGATGTGGTGAGGGGTACTAGGCCGGGAGTTTGATCACGGGCAGGCGGAAGATTAGTGATTTCCATCGTTGCCAGAGGGATGGGTATGACACCGTCTTGAGTCTCTGTTGGAGGAAATTGCCGAATTGTACGGACACCATGTTGGCTGCTACGGTTACCTCCTCGAAGTCGATAGCCAGAGCGTTCGAATCGATGAGGTTCTGGATATACCGTTTCAGTTGGTAGCAGTCGTGTGTAGCATGGTGGACGTAGCGGTGGTAATGGCAGAACTTCGGATTTTCCAAATCAGCAGGCCGAGGTTCCCGCCTTGGTGGAGGAAGCTGAATTCTATCTCCTTGTATAAGCATGTCCAAGATAGGCTTGACGTGGCCGTCTTCGAAAGAATAAGTGATTTGAGGCCATTGTTTGTCTGCTGGCTGTGGCTCGGGCTTCTGGGCTGTATCGGTCACCATGGCCTGCTTGCCTTTGTTGTCCCGGTTGTTGGAGGGGCTACCCCCATTGTCGTTGCTGGCGTTGGGACGCTTCCCCTTGTTCTCTCCCTCTGAGATATGCAACCCCAGTTGGCGAGCTTTCTTCAATCGTTCCTCGGCACTTGTAGCGCTGATGATAAAGGCCTTCCAGTCCTTGAATTGACTTTCGCCCATCCAGAGACTAATTGTTGGGAGTAGTCTCTTTTGGCAAATTTCAATCAAGGAAGAGTCCGGGTTGCCAGATGGTAACTTCATTGCGGTTTGACGAAACCGCTCAATGTAATTCCTTGTCAGCTCTTTCTCTCCTTGGACGACGTCTATGAGGGTAGACATCGTGACGTCCTGCCTCTACCTCATAGAACCTCTCCAAGAACAAGCAGCTTGAAGCCAGCGAAGGAGTGGATACAATTATCTGGCAGGTTGCGGTACCAATCGAAGGCGACTCCTTCCAGTGCCCCAATGAATAACCGTGTGAGGATGGCGTCATCATGGGGCAGATGGTCGGTAGTGACCTCAAAGTAAGTGATGTACCGGCTTGCTGAAGTCTTACCATCATATGGGTTGATATTGAACGGCTTATATCTTGGGGGAAAGGGCACATCCCTCCATTCAGCAGGGTATGGTTGTCCGTATTCTGAGGTCTTGAGAATTTTCTCGGGCGTGGAACATCGCTCGAAGCTCCTGAACCTCTCTCCTTACTTCTCGGGCCTCATCTGTCGCGGTAGGGGCCGTTATCTCGGGAGCATTATTGCCCGGGTTTGGTGCCGCTGAATTTGAATCTATGTTGTTCGCGGGACCCGTGCTTGTCTGACCAGGTGTCACTCCCTGCAGAGTAGGAAGCGCTGCTTTGATCTCGTCTACAGACTTGACCAAGGCGTGCAGTATGGCCTCCAAAGTGTCGATACGTTGGCGATCGCCGGAACCACCTTGGCTATTGTCCGTCATGAATACCGTCCTCACGTTAGGAGTGACAGAAGGAGAGGTGGCAGACATACCCTCCGAGTCATACTCATGCATCGAGAAATCATCAAGATATGTGGGGATGTTCTCTTCAGGTTCAGACTCGGAAGGAACAGTACCCCCAGCTTCAGAGCTTGCTTCGTTTAGGACGTCCTCGGGGACGTCGGTATCTGTTGTATCCGTCGGAGGATTTGCTTCCTCCAGTCCGTCTTCTTGGAATGTCGGGTTGTCGTGGAGGTTTGGAGGAGTGCTACCCCAGTTCCGACGACCCCCAATGACGTAGACGACGAACTTCCTACTGCAGCAGTTTTCGTCTTTGAACGGGTGTGTTGGAATACTCCAGTAGAGGATAATCCTTTAGACGACGGCTTCTTAGCTGCAGTAGTTGACACCTTTGGGCTGGAGATGCTTGTCTTCTTCCCTCTCCCCTCAACGGGGACTTTCCGCGCGGAATTGCAGGAGGCAACGGAGGTGCCTCGTCTTCCGAGCTCGGATGTTGTAATCTTTGGAAGACGGATGGCCGGTCTTCCGTTACTGCCGTGTTGTTGCAACAGCAGTTGACGATAATCTGGGTGCAGTGACGTCCCTGTGAGGACTCTCTGCACGCTGAGGCTCCTTCTCTTTCCTTGCGTTTGTGGAGGATAGCTTCACGCAGGTCAGAGGAACCACTTTGTCCGTTTGCCGTCGGGGGCTGGACTCGAGTGGTTTTATACAACTTCCCGTCAGAGGCCCGCGTGATACTCAGCGGGACGCCCTGATAGTCAGAGGTTGGGGCAGCTGTCTGGACTTGATGAGCCCGCGCTGCCCTAGACTTTTTCTTTTTAGCACTTGTGGGTGCGTAATAGGAAGAGTCTACATTAGGTATCACAGAGTCTGGATTTTCATCCAGAAAGTGATCAGAGTTAGGACCGCATGAGAGTCGGTCGAAAACTGATCGAGAGAAGTGTGGTAGAGACGCTATGCGGCTTGCGTTGGGTGCCGTGCAGGCTATCTGCATGCGACTGTCTTCTGTTGTAGGACGAGTTCTTATGCGGTTAGGAGTCACGGCCGTGCAGGCTGTCCGCATGCGGTTGGCATCTGTGGCCACATGGGTTTTCTGTAAACGGTTGACTTTACTAGCCGCATGAATCTCATCCATGCGGTTGGGAACTGTAGCTGCATAAGTTATGCGGCTGACAGAAGTGGCCGCATGAGTTTTCTTCATGTGGTTGACGGTTGTGGCCGCATAGATTTTCTTTCTGCGGCTAATACCCCTCTGCGGTTCAGGTTGAGCAGAGACCCTCTTTGCCCCTGCAAGTCTAGCATCATAGTGTTTTCTTCTGCCGAACTTGGGGACAGCAGAGGTGTCTGCGATCTGAAGTGGGGCCGCAGGAGAGTCTTTCTCGCCGTCTTGAGCGACCGAGGGTATCCCATCGAGGGCTTGGGGAGGAGCAAATGACTTTGGCCTCCACTCTTTGCGAGCCTTCGTGGTGCGGGTGCGTTTCTGGACCGGGCCAGCGCTGCCTTCAGAGAGCATCTCTTCGAACGCCTGTTGGTCGAAGCGGACGACCATCTTCTGTTGTGTGGAGCCAAGTTTGGCTGCATCCGATTGCGTCACCAACTCCTCAGCCGTGGAGAAGTTAGTCCCCAGCAGAGTCACCATCGTGTTTGCCATTGATTGTAAAAGAACAGAACAATTATCGGAGGACTGAACTTAGACTCACAATACAAACTCGCTCGTACAAAGAAAGCCTAGGGACGAAAACCTAGGTACAGCAGACTAAGTACGATTGTTTATTTTTGATTCTGGGGGGTGACGATAGAGGCTCGAGAAAGCGACGGCCGCTCTGCCTTACTCCTTGGACGATCGGTATGCAGCCTTGGCTCGGGGAAGATCTGCTCGGCGTTGACGAAGAAAGGCTCTTCTTACTCTCCTCAGGGTTGCTCTCCTGGCTTCTCTCTCTCTGTGATTATCAAGAAAAGGGGGAGCTCTCTCTGTGTATATCTCTCTCTTTTTTTTTATTCTTTTGTTGCCGACCTCTTTTACATGGAATGATGCTGGCTATTTATAAGAGTGGGGTGGAATCATTAGGGTTTGCTGATGATTATCTGTTTGGAATATCGGCGCTCCTTCATTCTATCTGGGCCCTTGATCCTGATCATAATGAATCTCGGCCACTAATGCGGATAGCACCAAATCTTATGAGCAGTTAATGCTGACTGCTTTAAATCTTCGTGATTGATTATGCCAATATTTGATTGCTCGCCACGTGTCCTATTGGCTTGATGATGAATGATATGCCCTGATCTCAGTAATTATGATGATGATGTCGAATATTCTCGTTGGGATTCTGTTGCATCTTCAGTGCCACGTTTTTTTTAATTGAAGATCCTGCCAGGGCCGCATAGGGTGACCAACACTTGAACCGCAGGGGATACTCCTCGTGAGCCGCATGAGTCAATGCCTCATCGAGCCGCAGGGGACGAACTTTCCGTGAGCCGCATATGCATAATCTTTACGAGCCGCAGGGGACGATCTCTCCATGAGCCGCATATGCATAGTTTCTGTGGGCCGCATGAATTAGCGTGGTGTTGAGCCGCATAGACCGGGCTATGGGTGGACCGCATATGGCGGATTTTTGTTAATCATATTAGAGTGACTCCTCAATGAGCCGCATGAAGCTGTTCTCTATCCGAGCCGCATGAGACTTTTGCCACGCGGCAATCTAGGATTTTTTGTCAGATCGGGTCAGAGATTTTCTTCTTTTCCCGAAGAGTCTGTCATTATGGCAGAGCCATTATGATACTTTATGTCAGAGACAGCCTGTCGAGTCGTGTCAGAGCATTAAATGAGGCCATTACTCCAGTGGCCAACTGTGGGGGGGGGTCACACGTGTCGTCAATTGAGCTGCATATTCCTGCTGAACCGCATTCATCCCGAGCCGCATGAGTCTGAGGGTCTTCTTTTGGGCCGCATAGGGCAACTCCAGTATGAGCCGCATAGACTTGCTACCCAAAACCGCATGGGCCATTTATGCCTTTATTCTAATATTTTCTATGCTTCTACCCCGGTGTTCCTTTCAGATATCTCAAGATCTGAAACACTGCATCCATATGACCCGTTTTTGGATCATGCGTGTAGCGACTTACTACACTCACCGCAAATGAGATATCAGGGCGAGTGTGCCCCAGAAATCAATCTCCCTACAAGTCGTTGATATCTTTCACGATCAACTAGCTCTCCTGCTTCTGCTCCCAACTTGCACTTCTGGTCAATTGGAGTGACTGCTACTTTGCATCACAGTATCCCTGTCTCCTTCAGCAGATCTAGTACGTATTTTCTCTGTGAGAGAGCAATTCTTTGTTCGCCTTCACACACCTCGGTACCTAGAAAGTACCTCATTGCTCCTAAATCCTTCACCTCAAACTCCTTCGCGAGTTTTGACTTCATCTTAGCGATCTCGACTTCATCATTACCTGTGATTACTATATCATCCACGTATACAACAAGTATAGTAATGTGGCCTCTTGCATGCTGAAAAAAGACCGTATGATCTACATTTGCTTGATGGTATCCCATGCCTGTAACAGCCTTTCTGAATCTGTCAAACCAGGCTCGAGAAGATTGCTTGAGTCTATATAGCGACTTCTTTAGTTTGCACACTTTTTCATACGACGTCCCTCCGTCTGATTCTGTAGCGTAGCACCCTGGTGGGAGTTCCATGTACACTTATTCTTATAGGTCCCCATGGAGAAAGGCATTCTTTACATCTAACTGGTATAGCTTCCACCCATAGTTTGCTGCAATGGAGACTAGAGTTCTTATGGTGCTCATTTTCGCTACTGGAGCAAACGTCTCATCATAGTCGATGCCATATGATTGTGTGTATCCTTTTGCAACCAACCTCGTCTTGTATCGTTCTACCTTTCCTTCTGATGTCTCCTTTACTGTGTACACCCATTTGCATCCCACAGTTTTCTTTCCTTTGGGTAATGGAACCAGCTTCTACGTCTTATTTTTCTCCAGTACCCCAAGTTCTTCCATTATTGTAGCTTTCTACCTTGGATATTTCTTTGCTTCCTGCCAACACTTGGTCAACGAAGTGGAGTCTAATGATGCAATAAAGGCTCGATAATTTGAAGAAATATTAGAATAAGACAGGTAGTTGGCAATATCATGTTCATAATTATTAAAATGACTAGGAGCCTTACCCGTATTGATGCGAGAAGATCTCCTTAAGGGTGCAATAGGTGGTGGAGAGATCATACCATCAGAGTCAGAGAGATTCGTATCAGAATCAGATTGATTCCGTGCGGGGGCAACATCTTCAAGAGTTGGAGCAGGAGTAGACGAAGGACTTGGTACAGTAGGCACAGGGCACGGTACAGGCATAGAACTGGACTTCTGCTGTCTCCTTTGTAGACTTGTAGCTCATTTTCCATTGTCTGCTGCTCCCCTGTTTAACATATGTATCTTCTTTATCTTCTGTATCGGAGTCACTGCTTTCTTCTTTTCATCCAGTTTTCTACGACCGGGCATGGGACCGATCCGACTACCACAGATGGGCTTAATTTCTCTCCCTCACATCTAACACCCTTTATGTTAGGTGTGTCACCAAACGCCGAACCGTCATCTGAACCATAATATGGTTCCAGTTCTCTGAATGTAACGTCGTCCATGCTTACAAACATTTTTTGCTCAACTGGGCTCCAACATGCGTATCCCTTCTGAGTTGCTGTGTACCCGACAAAGACACATTTAACCGCTCTAGGATCCAGTTTGCCAACTTCTGGCCTATTATTTTAGACAAAATATACATACCCAAATACTTTCGGTGGAACAGTGTACGTGGTTGCACCAGTAAGCATCTCCAGCGGTATCTTCCAGTCCAATACCTGAGATGGCATTCGGTTGATGAGATAAGATGCCGTTAACACCGCCTGCCCCCATAAGTGTTTCGGAACATTCATAGCCAGCATCATCGTCCGTGCGACCTCCAGCAGGTGTCTGTTCTTCCGTTCGGCCACACCATTTTGTGCCGGTGTATAGGCACAGGAAGTTTGGTGTAGTATGCCATGAGTGGATAAATACTCAGCAACCTTCCTATTTGTATATCCGTCCCATTGTCAGACCGTAAGTACTTAATTTTAGTGCCATATTGAGTTTCTATCCGGCGATGAAAGTCTCAAAATGCCTCAAAGACGTCACTTTTATTCTTCATAAGGTACACCCATGTCACGCGAGTATAACAATCAATAAAAGTGACGAACCATCAAAAATCGTTAATACCGGTTGTAGGACAAGGGCCCCATACGTCTGAATGCATCATATCAAAAGCAGCCGAACTCCTACTACCTGAACTCACATACGTGCTTCTGGTATGTTTACCCAACTCACAAGCATGACAAAATAACTTCTCTTTATTAGCCCTTTGGTATAAGGACGGATACATTCGACTAATAATTTTAAAAGAAGAATGACCGACACGCCGGTGGTGGAGTAGCAAGTCATCTTCGATACTGTGTCGTGAATCTTCTAGTGGTGTGTCTGCTACCAGAGATGCCAAAGCTTTGTCCAGTCCAGTCCTATTTAAGTACCACAGCCCCTTATGCCATGTACCAGTCCCTAGTCGTCGTCCTGTCCCCTTCTCCTGAAAAGTCACCGTAGGAATGTCAAAGGAAACAGTAGAGTTAAGATCAAGGATAATGACACTAATAGAAAGAAGATTGGCAGGAAAAGATGGAGCATGTAAGACATTGGTGAGAGTGAGAGAAGGGGTGCATGCGACAGTGCCTTTATCCATGACAGGGCTGGAGTTACCGTCAGCAGTCTGAATGCTCTCCGGCGTCGGTAGGGATTATAGTCCTGGAACTCATCGCGGGATCCCGTGACATGGCGAGATACCCCAGAGTCCATAATCCAACCTGGTTGGTGGACAACTGCTGCAAGAGCACGTGCAGGTATACCTGTGCCATTTTGGGCAAAGCAAGTGATGTGGTCCCCCGAGGTAGATAACGTCCCATTACTGTCGTCCGAACCCAGCTTCGTGCCACGTTACTTTACGAGAAACCCCTTCTCAAGAGGGGTTAACTTAGCCAGGTGATGGTCGCCCCCTTCCTCCGCCGGATTAGCTTTGTGTCCTCCAGAATAATTTCCCCATATACCAGCATAACCGCCTCTACCACCACGACGTCCTCCGCGGCCCCATCCACAATCACTCGACTGACTGTGCAGGGGTTTGGGACAAAATCTGATGTAATGTACTGAGTTACCATAGTTGTGGCAAACACCAGCCACAGAGGGAGGCTGATTGAAGGCGACAAGGGCAGACTTATCAACAGTAGCTTGCTCCCCCTGGAAAGAGCCCTTGTTGGGCATCAACTTCAAGCGAGCCTCTTCTTGTGCCATGGCAGCTATGACTTCTTCTAAGGTGGAAAGCATGGGCTATGCCAGGAGTACATTCTATTCTCAAATACAGGGATAAGACCCTTCAAAAACTTTATTATCTGTTGACGCGAAATATAATCCAAAAACTTTTGGAAATGTTTCGCAAATACAGGTTCGACTTGGGCATCTTCCATCCCAAGAAGATCATAGTGATCCAGATCAGACCAGAACTTCTTCAACAGTGCTGCATACTCAGAGATGGTGCGGTTGTCCTGGGCCCCCCTATCAAGTTTATCCTGCAGTTGGAAGACCCACATAGGATTGCCCGAGCCGGAGTACATATCCTTCAAAGTCCGCCATATATCAGCAGCAGCCTCCATTGCCTCTACATTGCCCGACACCTGGTCGGTCAAGGAGGTGGTCAACCATCCAGCCACAACATTATTGACAATTTTCCAAACAATAAACTCTTTTGAGGAGGGATCATTTGGAACCTGGTTTGGCCATTGACGTAGCCAACCAAGCTACGTCTTTTCAGCGTCCGCATGGCCTGCCGTGACCATTTCAAGTAATTAGACGTGCCTTCCAACTTCGTCTCCAACTTGTGCAGCTTTCCATTTTGTAGGGTGACGGATCCACATAAGTATGGATCACACGTGGGGTCGCCTCGGTTAATCTCTTTGATAAAATATCATCAACTAAGGCCTTCATCTCATCTGTTGTCAGTTTACCACTGATCGAATCCATGGCATCTTCAACGGTGATTCGTCGTCGTCTACGTCGGCTTCGTCTTTGTCGTCGTCTTCGTCGGCATCAGCATCGACATCATCGTCGTCGGCGTCGACGTCGTCATCTGTATGTAAAGTCTTCAACGGAGAGCTTACGACTGCGCGGTCAACGTGGCCAACACGACGAGCGCACGTAGATCCTAATTTGCAGATCGAGAACGGAAAACAAATAAAGTATTTGTAATTCCGGAGGGCGTAATCTAGGAACAGAAGGTGCAAATAAAGCATTTGACAGCCATTCGTCGTCGAAAAAACCAACATAATCTCTCTCTCAAAATTAGGGTTTTTTCGAAAAGAAAAAAAAAAGGAGGGGCGTCGGGGGGGGGGGGGACGTCGGGGGGGGGGGACTGCCGGGGGGAAGGGGAGACTGCCGGTGGGGAAAGGGGGAAGGAATTTTTTTTTGTGGTTATGGCTTTGATACCATGTAGAGAATAATTGTTGTGTATTTTATTGATTGGTTACTCCACTATTTATAGGGAGTCTAGCTCCTTTTCATGCTACATTTTCTAATGTGGGACTAAAGTCCCTTATTAGTTCTCAACATTATATGTACTCCTACATCCTTTTGTTTGACTTATAGTGGATTTATCTTTCACATACTATGTTTCTATCTATTAATTTTAGAATCTAGATTCTAAAGTTTTCGGTACACTTCTATTTTAGCGTATAATTATTCCTTAATCTCATCATCCAACATAATATTATCAACAAATATAATATCTGTGGAGAACGAAATTAAAGCAGAATACTCTAGAGGGGGGTGATTAGAATAGGCAGCGGAATATTGCTAATTAAAAACTTGTTAGCAGTTAGGTCACAGATAAAATAATAATCACAGAAAGTAAATGACAGAATTTAAAAGTGATCAGAAGGCAAACGCAAACACCAAAATTTATACTAGTTTCCCTCTTGTGAGGACTAGTCCAGTCGGAAGAACTCTAGCTTCCAGTTGAATCCACTATTAGAAAATCCCGCAAGTTTTCATACGAAGTCCTTGCAACTTCTACAAACGCGAGCTTTGATACGAAGAACTCGACCAACTTCAATGTGAAGAGTTGAATCTTCTATCAAGCCTCTGATTACAATCGCTCTGGAACTTCTAGACCGTATCTTACTGGCAAATCGACTAGAGGATTGTAACTGGCTTGGGATTTAAAATAAAAGCTTTTAAGAACTCTTTGGAAGAATGTAAGCTTAGGAAGAGAAGAGATTGAAAGTGAATTAGTGATCTGAAATAATCGAAATACTTCTCTATTTATAGTTTTTCCAAAGACAGAACTCTGACAGAATTCGGGCAGAATTCGGACAGAACTCTTTGTAACAAACCGTAACTGAAGGATGACCAAGTTCAAAAACCCAACGTTCACTAACGTTCCACATGGCCGAACTCTGGCCGAACTCGGCCCGAGTTCTCCTGGGGCTCTGCAGTTCATTTGGAGAAAATAAATTTTGGCTTTTTAAAAAAATCCTTCAGAAGCTGTTTGTAAAAAGAATGTTTTTCAAAAACGTAGGCCATTTGTAAAAGAATAGGATGGTTTTGAAAAACGTTTTCCGATAGCCTATTTGCCAGCACGACTCGGTGTACAATGTATTCCTAGACTCAATAAAATGAAAAATTATATTGCTTAGCAGGAAGAACATTCTGAATGGCAAACGGCTTCAGTCTTGAACATTGTTGATAACCATTGTTGAGCAGTGTCCAAAATGTCGTAGGTAAACATCTGAGTTGACTTGTAATATATCGAGACAGTGTTTGATCAATTATTAAAATCAGGTTGATCAAGACCAATGGGCCAACAATCTTCCCCATTTTGATAATTGACAAACCTTGCCGATATAACATCTAAGCTTGGAATCAATTCAAAATAGTAACCGAAAAGAAATTGTTCAAACCTATATTCACAAAAAATGTTAGATCCTTATTCTCTCCCGTTGTCACTTAGCAAAATAATTGCATAAGAGAAAGCTCCCCCGCAATCAATGCATAAGTAACAAACAGTGAAGAAAACAATAAACATAGATAAGCATGACAGGCATGGTAGAAACAGATAGACTATAGAAAAACAACACAGGCATGTATTTGTCACAGGCAGTTCATAAAGAATGAAGCAACAAAAGATAGATAGTGCTACTATTAAACTGAAACAAATAAAGTGCTGAAATAGACTAAGATGCCAAAACTGAGGCATAATAAAAAAAATCATGT
>JANAVB010020526.1:0-46623 GCA_029216955.1 Iris pallida | reverse complement strand
TCCGCAAGGGAAGCAGATCGGGAAAACCACGGTCGGAGGAGGCCCGACCGAACACGGGATCACCAGAGTCGCTGTCGACGGCTCCGGGGCAAGGAGAGGGGGTGATGTCAACGGAGGCCGGCTCGGAGCGAGGCAGTGCCGGGGAGCCACGAGGGCTGGGTCCAGTGGGGTCGGCGGACAGGAGCTCGGGGCCGGGCTGCGGTGGCGCCGAGGGTCAGGCGAGGGGCGCGGTGGCACCCTTGTGGATGGGCGGAGGCGTCACGGGCGGAGCGCCGGGGGTCGCGGGTCGGCGCCGCGCTGGAAGGCCGACGGGGCTTCGGGTCGGAGTGTTGAGGGCGTCGGCGAGGCGCTGGAAGGGAGCGGGGGTGAAGAGGGTTTGCTCGGGAAGGAAAGTTTGGAGGGAGAGTAGGTGATGGGGGAACTCCTCCACTTTGAAACATAGTAGAGAGAGAGAGTATTAAAAAGGAATTGTGGTGGTGGGGTGGTTGAGATACAAAGAGTAGTGGTTGTAATGGTGGCAGTGGGTTTGCTAAAAATAGGAGAAGTGTGCTGGAGAATAGGTGTGTGTATGTGCTGGAGAATACGTTGGGGAGAGAAGTGAGGGGGAGAGGGGAAGAGTTGGTCCAACGTGGACCAACTCAAGGAAAAATATATATATTTTTTTTAAAACAGAATTGTCAAAATAAAGAGAATAGATTTAGGATCGGGTCTGGGTTTCGGAAATAGTCCGTGCTCGAGTCTGGTCAGCAAATCAAAAACCCTGAATCAAATTTTGAAATTGATTTTAAAACCCACCATTAATAATAATAATAATAACAATAATATTATATATTAATAGTTATAAAATACAAATCCTAAAACTGGGTTTCACACTTTTATATAGTAAGTCATGTATGACCATACCTCTGAACTTATTCTTCTGAAAGGGCTCCTCCCTCATGATCCACTACCCGTACTCTCAGTACACAAAAAGGGTAACAGATTCACAAAATTTCTAAAATGACCACGTCGATGTTACCTCTGAGTCGTTTCACTTTCGCCAAAAACAAATTACCCCTCTACATAGAACTTCCATGTCCTCATTACCTCTGAGTCATTCTATGTACCCCTTCATGGAGCCCACTCCTGCCATGTCCTCATTACCTCTGAGTGGGAAGGCTCCATCGAAGAAACTCTCATATTTGCCATGTCCATATTACCTCTGAGTAAATATGTTGGTTATCCCTCGACTTTTTATCTGTACCGCAAAAAAAATCCTAGGGTACGCCAAAGATAATAGGTCCACAAATGTCCTCTGTTAACCACAAATATCCTCCGTTAAGTCCACTCCTGCCATGTCCTCATTACCTCTGAGTGGGAGGGCTTCATCGAAGAAACCCTCATACTTGCCATGTCCTCATTACCTCTGAGTAAGTATGTTGGTTCTCTTTTAACTTATTATCCGTACCCAGAATCAGGATACGCCAAGGATAATAGGTCCACAAAACGTCTCTCATTGGGGCAACTACTACAAAACAAAAAATAGAGCAAATGTATCCCAGTCATTAAAGTGGTGACATTCACATAACTACATCTCATGAGCAAGCCAAAAAGTTCTCTATCATTTTCATTTAGACAAAAGGGAAGAAGATTACATCGATGTCCAAAAGAAGCAAGACATAAACCAGCTAAAGACAGACAAAAGTATCAAAATAAAGACGGACATTTATGAGAGCCCACGAATCCTAGTTGTGGGAACACATATACCAATCCCTCAACCATTTTGCATATGAAGGATGTACTTGAGCAAGATCCTCGTCCGAAATAGGAATATCAGAACTCCCAGTACTACCGCCGTCAGGCTGGGGCTCCTCCTTTACAGCAATGGACACCAGCTCTCCTTTTTGTTCCTCTGCTTCTGGTGTTACCTCCTCCTTAACAAGCGATGATTCTTGTTTAAAAGGGGGCAGTAACTCTTCCTTCACAATGATCTCAGCCTTCGGCAAGGCTGCTGCAAGGATCAAAGATAAAAAGAAATAAAGTCAAAAGATGGTCAGAGCCTTATGCAGCACAGCCCAAAAGGGGAGCTCATGCGGCTCGATGCAACACAGCCTCAGGCGGCCCAATTTAGACGAGCTTATGAGGGCTCGATTCATAGGGACTCATGCGGATCTGATCAACAGGTCATTATGCAATTCGATTTACGAAGTGTTCATGCGGCCCACTAAAACAACTCCCATGCGGCTCGGACATGGGGTATACCCCCATACGGCTCGGTTGTGGAACATGTATATGGCCCATACAATTCGAACAGTCTGCATTAAAGGCCTGTGCATAAAGCATACAACAAAGCCATTGTTAGGGTTTTCAAGTATGTGACTTTTCCAAATCCTTACCCTTAACAGCGGGATGAACGTTGGAGTGAGCTTCGGGTGCCGCAGCCGACGTCGAGGCCATGCCTTTGCCCTTCGCCACAGCCTTCGTCGCAATCTTGGAAGACTTGGGAGCCATGGCTGATGATCAGAAAAAGGAAGACAAGAAAGCTGGGGCAAGAGCAGAAAGTAAAGAAGTCTTCTTTCCAAGAACACGCTGCTATTTATAGATGAAGCCCATAGACCGACGCATCGATCAATGTGCAATGAACCGACTCTTCGGTTATCAAGGCGATCCGACTATTCAAGGCTAAACTCTTGGGATCCTGTCCTAAAAAGCGGCTTTAAATCTAACAGCAAATCAAAGGCAATCAATACAAAGATTTGCACACATGGCAAGGAGCCTATGCGGCTCAGATGGCCATGCGGCTGAGGAGGCCATGCGGCGCAGAAATCTATGCAGCTGAGGAGGTCATGCATCTGAGACATCCATGTGGCTATAACATCCTATGCGGCCCGAAGAATTTTTACATGGCCATGCTTCTTATTCAAAGTATTTCAATTTTGCAAATTGAAAACTTTGAAGGGGGTCTTGTAGAAGCATGGAAAAGAATAAAGAAAGACCTATGCGGCTCCAACAGAAGGACTCCATGCGGCTCAGGATCCTCATGCAGCTCAGAAGTCCATGCGGCTCAGGGGTCCATGCGGCTCGGATAGATCCATGCATGCGACTGCATTTAATGCCCCGACGACTGCTCTGACAAAAAACAACAGCCATGACAGCTCTGACATAAAGACGCAATAATGACTGACATGATGGAATGTTCATAGGAAAGAGGAGAAAATCTCCTTACGGCTGGTAAAATTTACTAAGTCCCGAGGCCGCTCCATGCGGCTGCCCATTTGTATGCGGCTGACTATCCCTATGCGGCTGCCTATTTCCATGCGGCTGCCTATTCCCATGCGGCTGCCCCTCTACATGAGATTGCCTATCACCATGCGGCTGCCCCTCTGTATACGGCTACCTATTTTTATGCGGCTGCCCATCCCCATGCGGCTGTCCATCCACATACGGCTGCATATTTCATGCGGCTGAGAGGACCCCCCATATGCGGCTCGGCCAGGATGATCCAGTTGAGATACGTGGCGTTCTTCGCTACAATTAAGACACATGACAGTCTTATCTTCCCCAGAATTATGAGTGCTAAAAAATTCTAACAAAATTAGATTTGTTACGATCGTCAAAATGGCCCAGATCAAATCAAGCAAATTGGACACGTAGCAGGCTGTCACAAATCACAAAGATTCATGGCAATTAACATTTATTGCCCATAGAGATTTGATGCAATCTACATTAATACCTAGATTTGCTACAATCAGAATGAAGGGCCCAGATTAATTGATCCTTAACCGCCGACTTATCAAGGAGGCAATCATTGTAAACCCTAATGATCGCATCACACTCCTATAAATAGCAAGGTGCCATTCCTTTGCAAGAGAGGATTTCTCTAGAGCACTAGAGTACAGGAGGAGAGCAGAGAAAAAGAGAGAGCACTACAGAGACATCCAGAGATCCAGCAACTGAAGGCGCAAGGGAGTCTCTCCACAGTCTAAGAGCATTTCTTCACCGGAACCAAGGTTGCATCCGATCGTCCAAGGAGTAAGGCAGAGCTGTCGTCGCTTTCCCGAGCCTCTACTGTCAGCCCACAGAATCTAAAATAAACAATTGTACTTAGATTGTTGTACCTAGGTTTTTTCCCTAGGCTTTTTTTGTACAGCTAGTTTGTATTGTGAAGTAAAAGTCCAGTCCTCCGATATAATTGTTCTGTTCTTTTATAATTCACGGTAAACACTTACAAAATCACGACCGGGGGTGGCATTATCCTCGTGAATGATGTTTGTAAGGGTCAGAGTGTTGTTTTGGGAGGTCGTAAGTTGGAGGTGAGCCTGCTCGTAATACCATTGCCGAACTACGATATAGTACTCAGTATGGATTGGTTGAGCAGGCACTACACCAGCATTGATTACAGAGGGGGTAGAGTTCTCTTCAGAGTGCCGAAAGAGCCAGAGTTCGAGTACTCCAGACGTCAGGCGGAGCAGAGCAGCAGAGTTTTATGTGGAGTCTCGGTTGAGGAGCAGGCGATTCCACACCCCTTGATAGCAGAGTATATAGATGTTTTCCCAGAAAAGTTGCCGAGATTTCCACCAGACAGAGACATTGAGTTCTCGATAGACTTGGTTCCAGGAGCGGAACCTATCTTTCAATATGTCTATCGGGTGAACAACAGTGAGTTGGTGGAGCTGAAGAAGCAGGTGGATGAGCTGCAGGACAAGGGCTTCATCCGTTCGAGTTCGTCGCCATGGGGTGCACCAGTATTGTTTGTGTCGAAGAAGGATGGGTCAGTACGGATGTATATTGACTATAGGGCACTCAACAACCTCACGATCAAGAAAAATACCCACTGCCACGGATCGACGATCTTTTTGACCAGTTGAGTGGAGCTCGAGTATTTTTCAAGCTTGATCTGAGGTCGGGATAACCAGGTGAAGGTAAAGGGGGAGGTTATTTCCAAGACCGCTTTCAGGATGCGATACGGGCAGTTTGAGTTTTTGGTTATGCCATTTGGGCTAACTAATGCACCAGCAGTGTTTATGAATCTGATGAATAAGGTGTTCCACTAGTACCTGGATCAGTTTGTGGTGGTGTTCATTGATGACGTCTTGATATATTCTAAGACTGAGGAGGAGCACGAGGAGCATCTGAAGATAGTCCTAGAGATTCTCAGGAAGGAGCAGCTTTATGGGAAGCTCTCCAAGTGCGAGTTCTTCTTGGACCGGGTAGACTTTTTGGGGCATGTGGTGACTGGAGATGGGATCTCAGTTGACCCCAAGAAGATCGTAGCAGTTGAGGCATGGGCAGCGCCGACTTCAGTAGCAGAGATCAGGAGTTTCCTGGGGCTGGCAGGATATTATCGGAGATTTGTGCAGGATTTCTCTCGGGTTGCAGAGCCATTGACTCGGTTGACCCGAAAGGACGCTGAGTTCGTTTGGTCAAAGGAGTGTCAGACAACTTTTGATGAGTTGAAGAAGCGGCTTACGACAGCTCCAATTCTGACATTGCCTTCAGGATCAGGAGGATTCACTATTTATAGTGATGCTTCAGGGAAAGGGCTGGGTTGTGTCTTGTAGCAGCATGAAAAGGTGATTGTCTATGCTTCCAGACCATTACGTCCCCATGAGAAAAACTACCCTACCCATGATCTGGAGCTTGCAGCAGTAATATTTGCTCTAAAGTTGTGGAAGCATTATCTGTATGGGGAGCGGGTGGAGATTTTACAGATCACAAGTGCTTAAAGTATGTGTTCATTCAGAAGGAGCTGAACATGAGGCAGCACAGATGGCTAGAGTTGATGAAAGACTTTGACATACCACTTCAGTATCACCCAGGGAAGGCCAATGTGGTTGCCGATGCCTTGAGTAGGTATCCGTCAGCCATGTGTTTGAACATGGACCGTCACTTGCTTGCTGATTTGGAGAGCCTGGTGATTGAGGTGATCGTGCCCGGAGTGCAGATGCAGATGTGGGGCATGCAGATTCAGTCAGACTTGGTGGAAAGGATCAAGTCGACACAGTTTAAGGACGTTGCTCTGCGGTGTCTCCGAGAGCAGGTTCGAGCAGGATTGCTGGATGGCAAGTTTTCTCTTGCAGAGGATGGTGCCTTGAGGTACGGTTCCAGGTTATGTGTGCCCAGTAGAGATCTCAGGGAGCAGGTTTTGCAGGAGGCCCATAGATCTCAGTACTCTATACACCCTGGTGCCAACATGATGTACCAAGATCTGAGGGATCAAGTTTGGTGGTCCGGGATGAAGCGGGAGGTAGCTCGCTTTGTAGCTAGGTGCTTGGTCTGTCAGCAGGTCAAGGCAGAGAGGCAGAGGCCCGGTAGATTGTTGCAGCCGCTTTCCATTTCCGAGTGGAAATGGGAGCATATCACTATGGATTTCGTATCTGGATTGCCATGTACACCAGGAGGAAAAGACGCGATTTGGGTCATCATTGACAAGTTGACCAAATCGGCCCACTTCTTGCCATTCAAGGTGGGTACGTCTACAGAGAGGGTGGCGGAGATATATATGCGGCAGATAGTCAGGATTCATGGGGTTCCGGTCAGCATCATCTCAGATCGGGATAGTCGCTTTACTTTCTATTTCTCAGATCGGGATAGTCTCCCAGATGGACGGACAGACAGAGAGGACTATTCAGACACTTGAGGATATGCTACGGACGTGCGTCCTGGACTTCAGAGGTTCCTGGAAGGATCATCTACATTTGGTGGAGTTTGCTTACAACAACAGTTTCCAGGACAGCATTGAGATGTCACCTTTCGAGGCTCTGTACGCGTGTAGGTGTCGTACACCCTTATCTTGGGATGATGTTGGTGAGTGAGCTTTACTGGAACCAGAGATGGTTGTTGACACAGTCGAGAAGGTGAAGCTCATCACGGACAGACTTCGTATAGTGCAGGATAGACATCGGCACTGGGCTGATAGCCACCGGAGGCCGTTGGAGTTTGAGGTACAGATTAGAGTAGGATTAGATTTAGGTTTGTTTGTTTATGATTTTGATCATGTTTGTTTATCATAATTAATTGAGACCTTGCTTGTGATTAGGTTGGAGACTAGGTTTTCTTGAGGATATCTTCGACTCGTGGTACGATACGTTGTGGTGGAGGCGGGAAGCTTAGCCCGTGCTTCATCGGCCCTTTCGTTATCAGCGGGAGAGTCGATGATGTGGCATACAGGCTAGACTTGCCACCTGCACTAGTGGGGGTCCACAATATATTCCATGTATCACAGTTGAGATGGTACGTGGCTGACCCTAGCCATGTGCTTGATCATTCGAAGATTGAGGTTGGGCCTTCTCTTAGCTATCCAGAGCAGCCAGTGGAGATACTGGATCGACGGAAGAAGGTTCTGAGGAACCAGGTGATACCCTTGGTATGCGTCGCATGGAGGCATCATTCTCCAGGAGAGTCTACCTGGGAGCGGGAGGATGAGATGCGCGAGCGTTACCCATATCTTTTTGGACCGTAAGGTATACTTTCTATCCTTCTCATCAGTTGCATTTCGTCTTTCAATTTCAAGGACGAAATTTTTTTAAGGAGGGTAGATTTGTCACTACCACATTTCTAGCTTGAGGGTATTTTCGTCATTTTTGAATTTTTGGGATTTATTTGGATATTATTGAATATTTAGATTTATTGGAATTTATGTGATTTTAATATTGATTAATTAAACTGATAAGTGGTATATTGATTTGAGACTAGTTTGGACCTTGTAGACTAGCCTAGGACCTAAACCTAGTTTTAGTAACTTGGTTAGATTATGAAATTCTAGGTTAAATTAAGTTAACCATATTCCAGTTAATAGAATCAATTTGGAAATAGGATTTAGAATAGAGAATTTATTAATGACTTGTGACTTTACAAGTCATGATTAGTGATTAAGCCCAAAGCCCAATATCATGTGAACCTAACCTAACCCTAATCCACTAGTGGTCGGCCAACACTTAGCCTAGGAATTCCCACCTTATAAATAGTCTCCTAGAAATTAGGGCTAGCATCCTTAGAATTTCTCAAGTTTTAGAAAGAGGTAAGTCTCCATCTTCATTAATTCCTAGAAAATCTATTTCAATTCCTTTTCCACCCAAACAAATTGTAATAGGTTCTAATTTAGGAATACTTTTGTTTGTGGTGTTCAATCTCAGTTTGTGAGCAATTTGAAGAAGTTTGCTAGCAAGGAGAACCCCCCTATTGAAGCTTTCCTTGCATTTGGATACCATTAGGTAAATCACTAAAACTCTTTGTTAGATGCTGATTTTATTGCATAATGACCTAGATCAAAGGGTCTCCTAGCTAACCCTAGATTTTTGTAGGATTTCGTGTCCTAAATGGATGCGTATCAGTCCATGGGTTTAAGTGTTTGATGAAATGCCCCAAAGGGCATTTTAATTTATTTTTAGGAAAGTTTTTGATTAAAAAATCATATTTTAATGTGGCTTACATGTTTCTGATGGAATGAGGTGGATTTGGTCTCGTGTCGTGTCGGTTTGGACACGTGCACACGCGGGTGCAGACGCGCGCGGGAGCTGTGCTATTCCCCTGCTGCTCGTGGCCTCGTGCTCGTTGCACAGGCCACGTGGCGAGCTAGGATTTGGCAAAAGGGTGGGGGCAGTGACTGACACGAGGGCCCCAAGCCTCGAGTCGTCTCGTGTCGTATCGGACACGCACGAGACTCTGCACTGGTCTCGACTGATGGTTTAGTCGGGTTTTATTAGGCACTGATACGTTGTTCGTATCCCTCCTGGACATGTCATGGGCACACTTCGTGGAAACTGACACACTCACCTAGACCTAGTCTAATACTAGACTAGAGCACATGGTCTCTTGTGTTGTGCATCGAGTCCAATGTGGCTCGACATGGCAGTACGAAGCCTGATATTTCACAGTTTCCTGATACATTGTTTTCTGTGTTTGGACACTTCGTGTCCACTCTAGTGGACACGAATGGCTTTCTCTAGTATACTCACACATGTGACACCAATTACCAACCAATGAATTGCATGATTAACACGTTTTGATTTATATTTTGCATTTTTTCTAAAAACCTGATACTCTATACATTCTGTATTTTTCTAGTTTTCCATTTCAAATTTTGACACTTAGATTAACCTATTTAATGATATTAAATATTGGTTTAAGTCCCTAATGTTATACTCCTACTTATAATCAAACTATGGTTCAATTTTGGGGTTGTTTGGTTGTGTATTGAATTCGAAATGAGGTTTTGAATATAGAGGACTAAAATTGTAATATAAATGGTTTCCCTTCCTTCACTCGCTGTCTATTCCTATTACACACACACACTGATTTGCTATTCTGGACTGCAGACACATTGTCTCTCACTACTCACACACACATACCAATCTGAGAACACACACAGTTAACTCTCAGTCTCTAACACACACTATTTTCAGTTTCATATCACTGTTACTCTTTCACACACACACTCTCTCTTGAGACATAGACACACACACACATTGCCTCTCACTCTACACACACACACACATTGTTTTAGGATTCACTCTCACTGCTCACAGTTTCCTGTACACTCTAACACACACCACACTCTCATGAATACACACATGCCTTCCCTCTCTCTATTACATATGCATAATATATATTATATGTGTATACTATTTAGTATATATATATATAGTTAATGTATATATGTGTGGTGATTCCTAATGTATTGTACTATGAGCTATGTATACATGTATTATATGTATGTGTATTGTATAGGCCTATTAGGTATGTAAATGCATATTAGTATCTATATAGTCATATAGTGATGTATATATATATATATATATATATATATATATATATATATATATATATATATATATATATATATATAAGTTGATACATGCCTATATATTAGCTCTCAATAGCATAGGTTGACTTTGTATGTATAATTTATATACACAAATTGTATCAAGGATGGTATGTTGATTTCCTGTATAGCTTGGTTAGACTTGTATGGACTAGTTAGACCTAGAATGACTTGTTTGACCTAGTTTAGACTTGTTAGACCTAGTTTGACCATAGTTGACCTAGTTTGACTTCTAGGGTTGACCAGAGTTGACCAAGAGTTGACTTTGGCCTAGATTGACCTAGATTCATTTAGAATGCATTAAATTGCATCTTGTTATCATTTTAGACTTGTTGTGACTTGTGTTGTTCTGATTAGGAGCCAGACACCTCTCCTTGGACAGTATATTTCATTCGGACACTCAGATACCATGCGAGTACATTCTCTGATCATTTCATATCCTGCTTAGAATTATTTTTCTGCTTTAAATTACTTTACTTGATACTGTCACGTTGGTCACATGGATTAGTAATATGGATCCCTTCTTGAGATGTTATCCCCTCAGGGAGCATCGGATACTTCATGTTCTCTGTGTTTTACTTACATGGCATATCACTATGCTTCATTGGTTCATTGAATCACTTGTGACATGTACTCTCATGATCACAGAGTCTTTTGAATTCTCCCATTTATTGGGCTTCCTAAAATCCCCATTTATGGGACTATCATGTACCACCCTTCGGGGGCCTTTGTATGAATCATAACATAACCTTGCTGGATCCTTGTGTATTGATTGGGGGTACGGGGGAGTAGAAGTGGACATGTGATTAATATCCAAGTAGTATCTCATCAGAATCATTCCGTAGTGTCTCATCAGAATCATCCTATGCCATTTACATGTCTATCTTGTACTCTGACTCACTAGCCACTGTTAGTTCTCTATTATAGTAGATATTTCTATTACAGTTCTCTCTGTTTATATACTGTATTTCTTTCAGTACCTATATCTTACTTTACTGCATGATTATATTTCTAACCTGCTATGAATTGTTGAGATGTTGTGCTCGCTCCTGTCCTGACTGGACCTATTGAAAATATTACAGAGGACGAGGAGGAGGCCTGTGTGGATACCTTCTACGGGGCAGCCCTAGACGACACTTGTGAGCTAGACTCTCAGGAGGACCCAGCTCTAGCTGAGGACATTACTCCTATTGCCTAGACTAGCTTAGTTAGGCTTTATCTTACTTACGTTGTCTTGAGACTTGTTAGTTAGACTTTATTTCTGTCTTGAGATCTGAGTTGTATATATTCTTTCATATTCAGTAGATGAGACTTGTATTCTGGATATTTGCTGAGATGTTATCTTAGACTCTTCTGATCATTTGTATTTTCTTTGAGTTCTATATCGTGTCGTGCTTCTTCTTCCTTAGTTGTGATTGAGTTTACATTCTGTTATGTCACCCCCATTCGGAGAGTATAAACTGCTTAGAATTATATTGTTAGATGTTGTGACCTAGGACAGCGTTCTACCGCCGACACTGCGGCGTAGGCTGGACATATCCATATCTCGTGCCTTTAAACTAGGGTGCGGGTCATGACAGCTACCTCGACCCCTCCAACCCCCAAAGCCCTCCGACCTCCTCCTCCTTCGGCGATCGACCCCCGACCTCCTCCTCCTCCCTCGGTGATCGACCCTCAATTAGGCGGACACCCCCTCATCGTCTTCGGCGATCACCTCTCAGGCGAACACCCCGACCCCCTCCTCCTCTACTGTCATCCCTGGCCAACCCCTCCCCCCCCCACATCGTCCTCGACAAACATCCCCGAACCCCACATGACGATTTCTATCCAGCGGCGGCCAGATACCACTCGAGCGCCAACGAAGCCCCAATCCTCCAAAACAACAAGTAATGGCCTTCTCTCTTATTGTTTTTAAATTTCTTTATTAAAAAAATTATTGTTGAAATCACAGACATAGAGACAACATGATTTTGATTTATTATTTGGACACGGACACACGACATAGTATTTAGGGAGTAATTATTTGGGAGGACTCGAACTGGGAACCTCTTCATTAACCACTTAACCTTAGCTAGCCACTATTGATGTGCCACCCTCCTTGATGAGTTTACATAGAGATTTATTTATTTTGCCAAGTAAACGACCAAAAAATTATACCCATGTTTTATTAATGATAGTTAAATGAAAAAAAACTCAATAAGAAAATAAGAGAAGAAAAATTCGTTGGCGAGTAGTCCCCTCTCATTGAACTTCCAATTTTTTAAAGTGACTATGATTAGTTCCTTGCTAAAATGAACACTTTGATTCCTTATTGGCGACTCTTTTTATCGTGCTTCAAAATTAATTTTTTTTACAAAGGTCTTGCTCTCTCTAAATGAACATTCGATTTCTGTTAGTCCTTCTTTCCCTTCCTTATGAACACCAAGCTTCTTAAAAGTCGAATGAACACCCATGTTCCTCTTAGTGACTGATCGTCCTTTAAAGGAGCTCTATCTTTCCCCCTTACGAATTGTGTTTATCCTACTTTAGTTTGTATCTAATCCATATTGTTTGAATATATACGGTACATACAGAATCATTTACGTATAAGTGAAGAATGAGTCGATACTTAGTTGATCGTTCGTGGATGTAAAATCGGCTACATGAGAACAAGATTGGTTTGACGAATGATTTCAATACGGACGTCGAGGAATTTCTGAGATACGCTAGAAGCCAACCTTATTTCATGGACGGGAGGCTCATAAAGTGTCATTGTATCAAACGTAATAATATACCATTCAAAGACGTAGATCTCGTGAGAGAGAACCTCTACAAGAAGGACTTCGTACCGAACTACAACGAGTAGACGGCTCAAGAAGAACCTTTGGTTCCGTAATATCAGTCCTCCTTCAATATGGAGGTGGAAGAGTCCACTCTCAGATATCACTTCAATATCGGCATCGAAACTTGGCATGTGAGTTGGTATTTGATACGATCAGTCCAAGTTTTGATCCAGAGGATCTGAATCCTGATGCAAAAGAGTTCTATGATATGTTCAAGCATGTCGATACTTCATTATATCCGGGTTATGATTCTCATTATGTCCTGTCGGTGGTGATACGACTGTTAAACCTCAAGTCTGATTTTAACTTGTCGCATGAATGCTACGACTGGATAATTCAGTTTATTAGAGAGTTGTTGCCAAAAGGAGCGAAGGAGAACAATGACAAAGATAGATGCATTTCCAGAAAACTTTTACAAGTCGAAGGTAATGATACGGAAACTCGAAATAGGCTAGGAAAAGATAGATTATTATCAAAACGGTTGCATGTTGTACTACAAGGAGAACAATGATAAAGACAGATAAATTTTCTATTACGAGGACCGATACAAGCCAAGTTTTGGCAAAGAAAAATCAACTGAATGAGCAAGGTTGCGTCCCAACAAATACATACAGTTTTTACCGATCACAAAGAGTCTACAGAGGATGTATATGTCCGCAAATACTACAGAACACATGACATGGCATAGCAAAGAACGAAAGGTGGATGAAGGAGAATTATCTCATCTATCCGATGGAGAGGCATGGAAGCATTTTTATCGATGTCATCCTGGATTTGCTGCAAAGCCTAGGAATGTTCGGTTGGATTTATGTTCTGACGGATTCTTTCCTTTCGGACAGTCGGTGCTCCCGTCCATTATCGATGGATGTATCCATTTGAGAGGTATAAAATAATTAATTATCTAGTACTAATAAATTTTTTATTCAAACAGTTCTAATATTTAATATATTATTTATAGATATCTACATCACCTGAAGAAGAAGGATGGCAATAAGGCTCATGCAGAAGCTTCGATATGCAAAGCATATATTATTGAGGAGGTCTCAAATTTGTGCTTAATCTACTTCGATACTCTTGTCAGAACAAACCGGAATAGAGCACCAAAAAATAATGAAGGTGAGGTAGATGCACCGAACAATAGAATCCCTACTATCTTTAATGTTGGTGGGAAGCCTACAAGTGCTTCTAAATTACGGTGGTTGGAGGACGATTTGTTTGAAGCCGCTCATCGTGATATATGCCTAAATAGTGGTATAGAGGAGATGGAAGATATAGAGAAATAAGCGACAAAATTTTGTTATATATTTCAATTTTGCTATATACTTGTAAAATAAGTTCTCTAACTTTTCTTGTTATTATCACAGTACTTTTAAAGCTAAGATAAAAATAGAGAGACCTAACATTGATGATGATGATCTTGCTAGAGAGGTTGACAGAAAATTTTCATCATGGTTCCATAATTATGTAAGGATTAAAATCATTAACTATTCTAAATTCAATAATTTGTCCAAGATTTGTCTAACGACGTTATGATACGTAATATTTTAGATTTTTTATCCTGGTACACAATTGCAGAACGAAAGACTTCGAGCACTAGCTATCGGACCAAGCAAGAGGGCGAAGTGTTAGGATGGATATACCATCAATGGCTTCAAATTTAGAATCAGTAATAAGCTTATCAATCAATCATTTTTCGATGAGAAAGCTAATTATACAAAGAATTTTGGAGTTTGTGTAAGGAGTTCAGTCTATGATGTCGATCCAGAATTTGACTATTACGGTGTTCTAAGAGATATCGTAGACCTGTATTACATTTTTGATACCAAAATTGTGCTATTTAAATGTGATTGGTTCGACACAATATCCAAGTAAGGATAGAGAATTAACAAACAATTTGGATTTGTTGATATAAAACATAGAAAAAAATATGGAGGTTTTGAACCATTTGTGTTGGCTAGTCAAACGGTCCAAGTGTACTTCACGAGTTATCCTAGTCGACGACGTATTACTTGTGATTAATGGGCTATATGCAGTACTAAACCAAGAAATACATCTAATATTGGAGATCAAGCATACCAAGAGGATGAGGTAGTCATGTCTCAACCAACATATATGAGTTTGGCAGGCGTTGACGATATGGAGGTTGATGTTACTGTAGAGGATGATATAGTTGACGAAGAACTTGACATAAAGGATTTACCTCTTATAGAGGAGGAGTCTGAAATGGACGTATCGGATGGGGAAGAAGAATTTGAAGATGAAGGTGGAAGCGATAGTGAAAATAAAGAAGTAGAAGATGAAGATAATTCGGAAGATGAAGATGAATCAGAAGATGAAGAAGAAAGTACATATTATTTATTTTTGAGCATCATTATACCATTTTTTATTTCTATTAGATTTGTTTTGATTATTTGTATCATCACACCATTTTTTATTTCTATTAGATTTGCATTTATTATTTGTATAATCATACCATTTTTTATTTCTTTCAGATTTGCATATGGCGGGATGTGGCCATGGACGACGTCGAGGATCTTCATCCCGCCCTCCTCCTCCTCCTCCTACTACTCCAGTTGAAGATCGCAGTGGAGTTAGCGAGGACGACTTCATTGAAGAGGATTATCTCCGTCGTTCACTCGTTCATCGGTAGGTAGAGCTAGCCCTGATATTCACTCAGTCTCTACTCCTACTGGTGCTGGTGCTCACCCTGGTTCGACTGATAACATCTATACTAGAGACTACACATGTCGCTCCTACTGGGGCGAATCCATATCCTGGCCTGTTGGTGGACCATGGAGTGTACATAGTCGACCAGGATTTGTAGACCCTCAAACTCTACAAGAGTGACCAACTAACATCACTCGCCCGGAGCTGTGGGCTGATAGAGCGACGTAAGTATATAATTATTATTACACATATTTATTCATACTCTCTGTTTGCCATTAAATATCAAGAATAAGAATTACAGAGGAATTGAACTTGATTGCAAACAATCTAAGTACAAGAGAAAGCCTAGAAAAAATCCTAGGAAACAATCTAAGTATAATTGTTTAGTTTTGGATTCTGGGGGTGACGATGGAGGCTCGAGAAAGTGTAGCAACTCTACCTTACTCCTTGGACTATTTGACCTGATCCTTGCTCTTGAAAAAATTGTCCTTCGTAGGTTGTCAGCCTTTTGCATGGGTATGGTACCCTTCTATTTATAGTAATAGATATCTTGAGCCGCATAGATGGCCACGTGTCCATGTGGCTACTACAGCACACAAAGACCCGCTCTTTGACCGCTAGCTGGTGACTTGTTGAGATTTTGTTGCAGTAAATCTGGGTGGTTGGGACTTGTTCCGTCTGCCACGTGTCCTATCGCAGGATAGGATCAGTCTGCTTGAGTCATTTTGAGTCTCATAGGTCTTTTAGTATTCGGTCATGCTGGGCCGCATAAGACTCATGCGGCTTAAGTCGCAGTTTTTCTTAGTCTGCATGTAGCTTGGGGACTTTTGAGCCACATAGATTCTATATTATGGGTCGCATAAAGTACATAGATTGAGCCGTATAAGGTTCATACGGCTCGGATCGCAGTCCTTCTGGCCGCATGGCCATGTCCAGGCACGTGTACCCTGTGTCATGTCTTATCTTCTTTTTGTCAGAGTGTCAGCTGTCTGTTTTGTCAGCTTTGACAGAGTTTGTCAGCTTTATAAGAAGGGCTGATCGTCTTGGCCGCATAAGCGACTCTCCTTCTGCGGCTCAAATCAGTCTGGTTACTTTTAATATATAATCTGAGATAATGAAGATGGGCCGCAGGAGGCATGTTGAGTCTGTTATGCGGCTCTTCTTTATACGGACCAATTTGGCCTAAAGTACTTACGCGGTCAGTTGTGATCCACATGAATCCCATATTTTCCATGATTCTACAAGATCCCCTTCAAAGATTTCAAATTGCAAATTTGGAATACTTTGAACACTACTAAAATAAGGCAAATTAGCGACGTCATGATACGTCGCTAATAATGACAATTACGTCGCTAATCGTAATTGGCGACGGCTTTAGCGACGTAAAGTAAAGGTCGCTTTTAAGCTAGTCGTAGATGTCAAATTCGTCGCCCTACGTCGCTATTTGCGACGTCCCAGCCGTGTCGCTAGGTCATCGCAAAGTTAGCGACGTAGCGCAACAAAAACTTTACATTGCAAACTTAGCAACGTAGTGCGACTTCTTAGCGACGTTTAGTTCTATTGACGTGATGACGTGGCATGCCTGCCACGTCAGCAAGGTGGCGACGTATAGCGACGTAACGCCGCTAATTAGCGACGTATAGCGACGTCCACTTTTCGTCTCTATACGTCGCTATCCGTCGCAGACTACTGAAAAAAAAAAAATATATAATGTGTATTTTTGTTATGCTGGTGTCTGTGTTTACAGTGTGTGTGAAGTGCAATGTTCGAACCATCGACCGTTTCGCTTACTGTTCTATGTTTTATCTTAGATAGAAAGAGCAATAGTTCACGGTGCACTTCTTAGAGCTTCCTCTTCACGTCCTTCACCTTCTCGAGATCCTGTACGACGTCCCGAGAGAGTGAATGATGTGAAAATGAAGCTCTCAGAAGCACACCCTGAACAGTTGCTCTTTCTGTCCAAGATAAAACATACAACAGTAATTGAAACTATCGTTGGTTCCGAACACTACATTTCACATACAGTGTAAACACAGACACAGATTATCACAAAAATACACATTATATTTTTTCAAAATTTAGGCAACACCTCCTTTGTATATCAGATTATCCCTTATAACCCAGTAGGTATATTTGTCATCCCCGTCACAGATATCATCATAATTAAGTCTCCCATCATAACAGTCTACAACTAATAGATGAATAACAGTTCTCCCATCATAACAGTCTACAACTAAATATCATACTGTACTCAATAAAAATACCAACAAATTAAATATCACAAACATACATGTCCAACAGAGTCAAAAAATATAAAAATCATGTACAGAATGGTCAATGGGCCCATAGGGCCAATACATACAAAGATGATAAAAAAAATATACTGGATCACTGAGGACCCCTGCCGCACATATGGGATAGAATGTACTCATAACGCTCCTGGGTGAGCTGCACCGTAGGGAAAGTAGGAGGCAGTGCAATCTCTGGAGTCGGCACGTCGATGGACCAGGAGGATGTATCTGCTCCAGCTCTCGCAGTCGCTCACCATGCGCAGCCAGGGTACTAACATCCTCTAAGTACTCTCCTCAATCGAAGCCGATACCTGAGTGAGTGAGGCAGACATGGTCCTCTGTGATCCCTCCAGCTCGACTGTCTACGCCTGTACGCTGCGTAGACTCGGTGAGCGTGTGCAAGTTGGCAGCTGTAGCTGCAGACTCATCAGCTCTTGATACTACGCTCAACCGCATCAAATCGTCCAGTGATCATCGGAGGGTCGGATCGTCGCTCGACCGCATCAGAAATCTGCTGCTGCAACTTGTGACGCAGCTCGTCGATCTGACGACGAATATTCAGAGCTCGTGACGATACCTGCAAAACCGGAGACTGCGCACTGACAGAGGGGGCCCGGGATGACTACTAAGCCAATACGTGTCATAGGATCCCGTACCGTAGTACGTACCTTCTGAAGACTGCCAACGGCGGTCATCCAGAGGTCGTCCGACGATAAAGCTGTAGGGGCTAGAAGAAGTACCAGCCCCTCTCTGCGGCGCACTAGCAGCAACAGCCGCCTCCTCCTGTAGCTGAACAAACTCGGCCTAGAACAATGTTTGCTAATATGTAAGTGTTGCTAAAGTCTATATTGATATCTATTTTCCTGTTTTCTAAATTATAGTAAAATAATATAAAGAATAGAATGTACATATGCCTGCGTCGCCCTTATCAATGAACTCCCTAGTCCTCCGATGGGTGACCAGGAAGACGGTCACCATGTTCGGGTCCTCACCCTTTTTTACCTGTTAAAATATATATCTATTATTAGTATTAAACATTCTATCGAACTATATATAAATTAATGTCAGTCATAGGAAACATACCAGACGACAAAAATGCTTCGTCATCGAAATAGAGCCACCACACCACTTACTGGCGCTCGACTGCGCCACCTTGGCCTTGTCAGACCACTCCTGGTAACTAGCCTCGACGAATCTACCCTTCATCGCAGTCCACTGCTCTGGCATGATCCAACCATGGAGGCTTTCCGGAGCGATCACGAGACTTCTGGTCGTAGATCGTATCACGGATGAGCTTGCCTGCGACGGCAGAAAATTGGTCATCGATCTTCGCCGCCCGGTGTGGTGGATAGAAATAGGTCGTCTACAAGAAGTAAAATAGAAAGTTATATATATATACAAATGATTATAAAATTTAAAAATAAATAATTTTTTTACCTTGAAGTGGGCCAACCAAAAGGCCTTCCTATCTGCGGGAGCATCTGAGTAGTTAATCCAAGGCCCACCATAGTTCTGCCTCAGAAATAACCCCAGCTGTCTCTGTACTGCAGGAGGCCGATATCTATACAATAATAATTTTCATGAATATATATGTACATATAATCATTCGAGAAATCTATATTAACTAATTAACTTACTTCGTAGGCCCGACCGTCCAAATCTCCATACGTGTCTCGCCCGGGGAGCGCATGGAGGGTCGCTCTCACCTCTTGCCTGGACAGGATCAGTCTGATCGTCGTCCTCCATATGCTCGGCGTCGGCTCCCCCCATAGAGCCGTCGGCAGGAGGAATACTGGACGCGGGATCAGGAATGCTGGACGCGGGATCAGGAATGCTGGATGCGGGATCAGAAACACTGGACGACGAGGGAGGAGTCGCCAACCTGCTGGAACTGCCCTGTTCCGGTAATGGACCGGAAACACAACGGTATAATGGCATACTGGAGATGAGGATGAGGGTACAGAATCTCCATCCCCAGCCCGAGGCTGACGGGACTGCCTATATAAAATCCTCTACGTCGTCCAGATGGTCTAGTCATACCAGATAAACATATGACAATAAAACAAAAATACATATTTATATGATAGACATCACAGATTTTTGAAATATATCATAGTCACAGATAAAAGTGTCACTAGAGTGTCACAGATTTATATGATAAAAGTGTCACTAAAGTGTCAAATATGATGATAAAACAAACGTACAGATTTAATCCTCTTCTGAAAATTTATCTAGTTCGTTTAGCTCATCTTCTTCTTCTTTTTCTTCTTCTCTTCTTTCTTCTCTTTTCTCTTTCTTCCTCCTCTACATCTTCACTTTCATCTGCATCTTCCTCTTCAGATAATTCTACTTCTTCTACACAATTAGATGTGTAATAAGGAACTTCTGTCGTGTCCACTTCTACAATATTTGTTACAAGAGGTAGTTCATCCTCTTGATAAGCTATATCGTCAACCTCAAAGGTATTTCTAGCTTTGGTCTTGCATACTGCCTACCAGTCCGACCTTGTTGTTCTCCGTTTAGGATAACTTGTAAAGTACACAAGCTGAGCCTCACTTGATAGGACAAATGGTTCATAGGCTTGATATCGACGCCGATAGTTTATATCAACAAGACCGTGCTTGTTTACTTTCCAACCATGACCTTCAATCGGATCGAACCAATCACACCTGAATAACACAATCTTAGCAGGCTCTATTCCATAACTATATGTCAGCTCTACGATCTCCCGTAGCACGCCATAGAAATCGTTGCCCGTATCAACATCTTTATAGTTCGAAGATCTGATACACAAACAGCTGTTTTTGGTGGAGTCGAGATCCACAAAGTTGTCTCTGAAAGGACAAGTTGTTGACTTGAACCTAAACCCATTAACACAGCAGCTTGGCCATATTTTTGTAGCATAAATTGGTCCCTTAGCTAGCGTTCTAATAGACTCAGTCTTAAGTCTTGCGTATGGACGATCGACCTAAATACCACGAAAGAAGAAATTAAGCTCATTCCCAATCAAGTACATATACAGAAAGGTAATTACAGAGTTCTCAAGTCTAACATATGCACTCAACCATGATGGAAAATAATGCCTCATTTCTTATTCTAGTTCTTCTTCTGTTATTTGTGGCCTACTTGACCTCACATTATCATTAAATATGCTGAAAATAACATCGTTCAATTAATGTAATAGTATAATAATCAATACTATTAAAATAATATAGATGTATTAATTACTTACCCCTCCAGTTTCTCTACTTCCTCCTCATCGCAGTTGAATAATACATACACCTGAGCACCCTTAGCTCATTATCGTTCAGATATCTCTTCTTCATTTTACCTGATGGCTTTTCTGGAGCATTGAATACCTTCAGTATTGTATTATTACTTTCATGATCTCGTCGTTGTTTCTGGAAGCTCTCGTTCTATTAGTTGCAACATGAGGCTTGAAATACATCGAACAAAAGTTTGTAATTTCCTCGAAAACATAGGCTTCACAAATAGAACCCTCGACCCGTGCCTTATTTTTACCTTTCTTTTTAGGTGATTCAAATGTCGCTCGAACTGGTACATCCATCGATATTCGACGGGTCCACCAACACGTGCCTTATAGGATAGATGAATCGGCAAATGCTCCATAGAGTCGAAGAATCCAGGAGGAAATACCCTCTCTAGCTTGCACAGTGTTACCGCAATATCCTTCTTTTGCTTTTCTAGACGATCAACGAGAAATTTTTTAGAACAAACATCCCTGAAGAATATGCTAAGCTCCGTCAATGGATCCCAAACTGCCTACAGTAAGAATTCCCGAAATGTAATCAGAATTAACCTCTCCATGAATACGTGACAGTCGTGGCTCTTCATACCCGTCAATTTATTTTCCTTTAGATCGACACATCTTCTCAGATTTGACACATATCCGTCTAAAAATTTTAGGCCCTAGATCCACCGACAAAGTCTCATTTTATCCTCCTTATCCAGCGAAAAAATTGACTTCGGCAGGAACTGTTTTCTATTCTGCTCTATCAAATACAACGTATGGCGTTTGCATATTCTTCTAAGTCCAACCTGGCCTTGGGATTGTCTTTCATTTTTTCCTTTATGTCCATCACAGTATTAATTATGTTATCAAACACATTCTTCTTAATATGCATGACATCAAGATTATGTCTAATCAGTTTGGTACTCCAGTATGGCAGATCCCAGAATATGCTCCTCTTTGTCCAGTTATGATCTCTACCAAATCCATCGCACTTGTACCCAGTTGTAGGATCTTCGATAGCACTTGGAAAATCTCTAACCTCCTCCCATATCGTGGCTCCGTACCACCTTGGCGGTGGATCACCCTTCTCTACAACGCCGGCACGGAATGTATTCTTGTTCCTTCTGAACGAATGATTTTGGCAGAAATTGTCGATGACAATCAAAGAAGCACGGTTTTCCTCCGTGTTTCAAGCGAAAAGTCTTACTACGGTCCATGCAATACGGACATGAGAGATGGCCATGAGTGCTCCATCCAGATAACATTCCATAGGTCAGAAAGTCGTTAATGGTCCACATAAGGGTTGCCTTCATCTGAAAATTCTGCTTCCTGGAAACATCGTACGTGTTAGCGCCTACTTCCCATAACTGATTCAACTCATCTATCAAAGGCTGTAAGTAGACATCAATATTCCTCTTGGGATTGTTTGGTCCAGGAATTATAACGGTTAGAAACATGTACTGAGTCTTCGTGCACATCCAAGGCAGTAGGTTATACAGTGAGAATCACAGGCCAGCACGATATAAGGGATCCCGAAAGACCAAAAGGAGTAAAACTGTCAAAAGATAGCCCCAACCAGAAATTACACGGATCTGAAGCAAAATCAGGATACACTCGGTCAAAGTGCTTCCACGCTTCTCCATCGGATGGGTGATCCAACACTCCTTCAATCTGTTCTCCATGTGCCAACTCATATTTTGACCGTCTCTTTCACCATAAATAATCTTTGCAACCGCGACGTTAAAGGCAAGTAGTGTATTGAATCGGTCGGTCTTCTTGCACCGGTAGACCTGTACTAGTTATCTTATAGCGATCATCACCACAAAATCTGCACACATCTGCATCTTTGTCGTCTTTGTAGTACAGCATGCACCCATTGCGATAAGAATCGATTTTTTCGTATCCTATCCAGAGCGATCTCACCATCCTCTTAAACCGGTAGAAGTCTTTAGGCAACTTAGCACCCTCAGGCAATATTTCTATAAGCAACTCCATAAGACTGTTGTAGCAATCTTGCAACATGTTAAAATTGGACTTGATGCTCAACAATCTTGTGACCACCTCCAACGGTGAATGATCCTCACAACCAGGATATAATGGAGTCCTTACATTCTCCAGCAACTCCATGAATTGTGCAGCATTGGCGTTCGGTGCCTCCTCACGTGCATCATGATCGTCCGGATCATAACTAGGCCCCGTCGCGTCAAAAATTATGTTCACCAACCCATCATCGTAAGCAGCGTTATTGTGGACATCCACATAAGACTCATACACCGATGCTAAAGACACAAGTTCTCCGTGCGCGCTCCACTGATAGTAATTCGACGTGAAACCCTTTGAGTATAAATGATACGTGACTTCCACTTCTGTATGATATTTCAAGTTGTGACATCTCACACGGATACTTAATTTTGGTACCGTCCTGTACTGAGGGAATGTCTTGGCAAACTGCAGGAACTGCTGTACACCCTCTATGAATTCATCTCGCATATCGCACATATCATCAGGATGACGGTTGTACATTCACGAACGATTTTGTAAGTAGGAATTCATATCCATATCCAATTGAGGATAATTCTGTAAGATAGATAATGCACATTACAGTCAGTGAATGAATATTAAGACAGTTAGATATGGGTGCGCAACATAAACTGTTCATTCATTCCACATATTACAAACAAAGAATTGAAGGAAGAAACAAAAACAACTGTGTTGGGACTAAAACAACTGTCTTGTGTCAAAGTGTCGCATCCGATAGACCGATACTAATCCGATACGGTAGATACTAATCCGATACCGATTCTGATACTCATCCCAACTGTCCAATATCGACCCTTTGGGTCTACAAGAGTTACTTCACCCAGTTTGTCAAGAAAGGTAAAACTTTTTAAATTAATATCCAATATCGATCCTTTGTCCTGTGCTTGAGTAGTATCCTAACTCAAACTATCTAACCTAACTAATAAATTAATATCCTACTTTAACATCTACTAACTCTCATATTCCTTCTAACATAAACTAATATCCTAATCTAAACTAACCCTTTAACTGAAACTAATATCTAAACAATGCTAATCATGAACTAACACCCTAACCTGGAAGTCCACACTGCTCAAGCACAGGCCAAAGGCCAAGTTATAAGGCAAAATACAGGCAACTGCCTGTAGCTACAAGGCAAAACCAAATGTTGACGGTATATATACCGTCAACATTTAAAAAATTTACTTGTCTTGACAAAATGAGTGAAGTAACTCTTATAGACCGAAAGGATACTCTATACACTCTATGTAATACGATATACCAATCATACCTACACTTCTAGGATACTATATACACTATAGCAATGAATTGCCCTTACTAATGATGCTCTTAGGTAACATATTTAACAGATGAGATTTTTATGTTGCACTTACGCATTTGTAGCTATAAACTGCTTAAGCAACAACATATAGGTATGGGAATCGGTATCGGACTATTCCTATGAGTATTGGTATCGACGATATCAGTAGTAGACTTACTAGCTAGGGTTTTGGTCAAACTCTAGTCCACAAGTTCAATTAGCCTATTGGGTTCATTTCTAGGTAATCCTATAGATATATCAGGGTATAGGCTAAGGTGCACTAGGTCAAGCACATATGTATACCATAATATATATATATATATATATATATATATATATATATATATATATATATATATATATATATATATATATTTATATATATATATATATATATATATTATATATATATATATAAATATATATATATATATATATATATATATATATATATATATATATATATATATATATATATATATATATATATATATATATATATATATATATAAATAAAATATATATATATATATATATATATATATATATATAAAATATATATATATATATATATATATATATATATATATATATATTTTTTTTTTTTTTTTTTTTTTTTTGGAAAGAAAACTTTATTGATAGATAGGCGCAAAATGCCGAAGCCTATACAAGTAAGCGCGCCACGCGCGAAAAACGACCCAAAAAAAAAGGGGAAAGAAACCCGAAGTGTTGCCCACAAAACGGTAACTGGACCGAGCATCAGAAGGTTAGGCGGTCAAAGCAGCGCCCAAGGAAAGAGCGCCCCCGACCCTGTCAGGAATCCAGGGTGGCCCAGTTATATATATATATATATATATATATATATATATATATATATATATATATATATATATATATATATATATATAAATATATATATATATATATATACCCTCTCAAATCCAAATATAGCAAGCCCCTATATATCATAACCTTACCCCACATGAATCTCATGCACAGGGACAGCCCGTGGGCAAGCCCGGAAAGATCCTGGTCTTGGGCAACCCCCCTACTTTGGGCAACCCCCAGGCCCAATAAGTTTTTTTTTACAAAACTGAGCTGAAGCAAATGAGCCCAGCCTCTCAAATTCTCAAATCCCTAATTTTTTTCCTTCTCCCAGCTGCTGTCTGCCGACTGCCGAAGCCTCTCCGCAGAAGAAAAATTCTGCCCGGCCGCGCCCAAGGTCAGCAGCAGCTTTTTCTTCTTCTTCTTCTTCTTCTTCTTCTTCTTCTTCTTCTTCTTCTTCTTCAGTTCTTCTTTTAATTAGAACAATCCTTCACTCGATTTTAGTTAGAAAAATTCCAAACGTTTTAGTCTATTAAAGGATAAATTCATAATTCATTACATAAAGGTTTTTCATTATGTGTTAAGAGTTATTTTCTACTTAGTGCTAGGTGCTTTGAATCCTGGCTATAACCAAATCGTGCCTTGATAGAACTTCAACAGAACCATAAGATGGCTTCTACTAGAAAGTTTTGAAAACAAACAAAAAATTGATATTAATGGATTATCTATATTGTAGTGTTAAGTGTTATTTGGACATGGATGGGTATATTTTTGAGTGTCTAGAAGTGCTCAACACGGTGGATCCTTCCAGAAGACCTGATACCAAGACAACACTATTTATATGTGTATTCAAGCATGTCCAGCTCTTATGCTTGCACTGAGTATAAAAAATAAGCATCCTATTCTAGTTTGATATGATCAACTTGGACCTATATTTGACTTACTTGGCATCTTTCATATGAAGTAGTCAGCATTGAAGTTTATTGTTGTTATTACTTAATGTAATGAATTGGACCTATAATTAAAGTTTTCTTGGTTGAAAGCTATCTACTATGTCCTGTTTTGGGTACTATCCATTGTTCGTTTAATCTGCTAATTTCAATCTCCAGTAAGGCTAGAAATTCCCCTCAACTAATTCCTAGATGCCTAGGTTGTTGCATGTTGTCTTAATTAGGTATGATCTTAGGGCAAACCTCAGGCTCAGCGTGATCCCAATAGAGACCGGGATCGCGGGTGACCCTCCAAAATCGGCCTACAATAAGGGTCAAAGGGCAACCAAAACTAGCTTCGGATAGGGCAACCCAACCCCCCGGGCCGGCCCTGCTCATTCATATATAATCTCAGCTATATATCACTACTCTACATATATGAACTAAATATATCAAGCCAACACATTTCTATTTCACATACATATATCTCAGGAAACTGAGTATACAACCAACAACTTCTAAACATTCAATTTAACTCAAACCCCCAACTCAACTCACATTCAACAAACTAAACCCAACCTTGTATCTCAAAAATTCCAAACTCAATCTCAGGAAAACCTGAGATTGCATTTCAACTGCCAAACCCCACTACCTAAATAAAACCTAAAACATGTCAAGAGGGGTCGTATATGTTTGTGTGCATACAAATGTGTCCAAGGGTCGTGTCAGTGTCCAAACAACTGTACAGATAGTGGGTGTGTACGGGGTGGAGGAGGAGAAGGAGGAGGGAGAGGAGTTAATTAGGTTAGGGTTTACCTGAGCTCGAGGAGGAGGAGCTCGACGGGGGGTAGGGGTCGCCGGAGGGGGAGGTAGTCGCCGGAGGGGTAGGGGTCGCCGGAGGGGGAGGGAGTCGCCGGGGGGGAGGGAGTCACCGGGGGAGGGGGAGGGGAGCTCGAGTGAAAATTAGAATTTTCGAGTGAGGGGGAAAAAATGAAACGTTGCACCCTAAGAAAAATGTTAGCGTCGTCAAGAGCGACCGTCGCTAACCGTCGCAAAATTTTAATAGATGGCGACATATTTTAATAATATATTGCTAAACATCGCTATTCAGCGACATAATTTAACTCATGTCGCTGAACGTCGCAAGTCAGCGACGTTTTGCGATGTTTATATAAAGGAGTCGCTATAGTCCGTAGTTAGCGACGGCATTTTATGCCGTCGCTAAATTACGTCGTTAATAGATCATATTTTAGTAGTGGAATAAGAAGCATGGAGATAGGTCACGCCGCAGGGAGTTCTTCGAGTCAAGAGAGTATTTGAGCCGTAGGGACATTTTGAGCTGCAGGGAGATCTTGTGCCTTAGGGAGATCTTGTGCTGCAGGAAGATCCCATCCACACTGCCAGCTGTCACTGCTGCATTTAATGTCTTGATTTGGTTTTGGATTTGGGTTCTATTTTCGAGATAAATTTGACAGTTACTAAGGATAAAATCCCCAAACGTCATCATTATCTTTAATGGATTCGAGAATCAAAGCGGCGCTCCTTATAAATATAGGTTGTTCAGGGAGGGATTGTCTTTCTCTTTCATCTTCTCCTCCTTCGTCTTTTGTCATTCTTTCTGTCCCAATTAGCCATGGCTCCAAAAGCATCCAAGTCGTCTAGTGCTACGGCCGAAGGGAAGGGACTTGTCTCTCCGTCGAGAGCTACAGACTCTCTTTCCATTCATCCTGACGTGCAACCCCCATCAAGGGTAAGGACGGTGGAAAAATGATGACTTAATTTTTGAATGGCCATATCGCATATTTTATGTGTCGGCCTTTCATGTATCGCCTTTTTACGTCAGGCATGATCGATGCATGCCCTATCTCATTGGACCGCAGTATGATGGGTCCGCATAGCTAAAGAATGAACTTTGTTTTCTTCTGTCTGTTAACCCCCTTTTTTTCTTTTTTTAGGGGTCTGGCTAGCAAATTTCTCGAAGACCGGTATCAGCAATTTTGGGCATGGTAAAGATACAATGCTTGACACACACATCAGATAGCTCAGAACCCTTCATGCTATGGAAGGGTTTTCCTCAGATGGTAGGAAGAACCTTTATACATCGAAGAGTCGGACGGTGGTTGGACGTTATCGTAAAAGTTCTGTTTTTACGGCTCTCCAAATAGGCAAAAGCAACACTAGGGATGTTGTTTTGAAGGTATGGTCTTTTGGAGAAACGGACCTAAGATGTCTGTAATACAGAAGAGATAAAAGCATGCTATATTGCCTTCCTCCGTGCAACTTTTCGAAGATTCAACAGCCTTGTTTGCTTTTCAGCAGTAAAACATGACTTCTTACGAGGGCCACGAAACTGCTCTTTGATGAAGGCGAAGTGCTGTCAAACTGACCAAACTATGTGTTGTTGGATTTTCCTTTCTTTTTTTGCTGCTGGTGTAGTCCTATGAATGTAACTAATTTTGAATAAAACATACATTCACTCCATTCTTTGCTTGTGGTATCTGTGGTGCTTGTACTAGAGGGCTAAATACAGCATTTGTATTTTGATAAAGGACATCCCACTGGAGGACTTTTTGTGGATCTATTGCCCTTTTGTGCATCTGGAGATACGAACAATAGATTTAAATGATATTTTGTGGACCTATTACCCTTTTTGTGCATGGATGGTACGAGTAATAGATTAGGACAATTCTGTGGAACTATTACCCTTTTGTACATTGGTGGTGAGAGTAATAGATTTTAAGACAAAATCCAACGGAGGTAATATGGACGTGATAGGTTTTGGGGTCTTAGCACCATATCTTTTATTCCGGGTTGGGTATAGGTGTTAAGTCAAGAGACTATCGATATCAGAGGTAATATGGACGTGACCAACGATAATCAGGAATAATCTTTGGGGGACCTATTACTCTTCTGTGCACTGGTGGTACGAGTAATAGATTTTGAGACAAAACCAACAGAGGTAATATGGACGTGATAGGTTTTGTGGTCTTAACACCATGTCTTTTATCCCGGGTTGGGTACAGGTGTTAAGTCGGGATACTATCGGTATTAGAGATAATATGGACGTAATACACGATAATCAAGACCAAGAAGTTTCCTCAGAGATAACGATAAGTTGGGCAGACTCCTGTATGATAAAGCATTAGAGTGGAAGTTCAGAGGTATCAGCATACATGACTCGCCACTCAGGGAGATGCGATGTGAATCTACTCGAAGTAAAATAGAGTGTGAGTTCAGAGGTACTTGGTGTACACAACTCGATGGTCTGGGAGATTTGGTGGTTTGAGGAAGTAGCAGCATGACCTTAGATATAGTATTTTTTCAGGAATTTGCCATTTGTGGGCATCATGAGCAAGTCTCCGTTCTGCTTCGTGAGTCGGTATGCGCCGTTGGAGAATACGCTCTCGATGATGACTGGACCCTCCCACTTGGGCAAGAATTTACTGGCAATTTTGTGAGTCATGACCATCGGTCTGCGAACGCCTAAGACAAGTTCGCCTATTTGGAATGTCCTCTGCTTGACTTTCTTATTGAAGGCCCGAAAGATGTGTGCTTGATAGAGCTCGATGCTTTGCTGAGCTTGCAAGCGCTTCTCGTCTAAAGCTTCCAATTCTTATAGACGTCGGTGGTAGTTATCGTCCGATGTTAACCGGTAAGTAAGGGCCACACGAAGTAAGGGGATCTGAGTCTCCAATGGGAGAACTGACTCGCTCCCGTACACCAGAAAGATCGGTGTATTTCCTATAGTCGTCCGACTCGTAGTGCGGTACGCCCATAAGCATTCGCCTAACTTTTCATTCCAGTCGCGTTTGTTTGAAGACATGAACTTATTGAGAAGCTTGATTATGGTCTTATTAAAGGCTTCGGCCAGGCCATTAGCTGATGGGTTTTATGCTATTGAAGCAACATTCTGAATCTGATTCTTATCACAGAATCGATATAAGGCATGGCTTGCGAACTGCGGACCATTGTCATGAATGATCCTCTGTGGCAGTCCAAAATGGTAAATGGCGTGATCTTTTATGAAACTGATCACGTTTGATGTCTTACCACTGCCAGCGAAACAGCTTCCGCCCACTTGGAGAAGTAGTCGGTGATTACAAGTATAAACCGGTGCCCTTTGGACGACGGCGGGGTGATTGGGCCAACGATGTCCATTCCCCATGCTTCAAATGGCCAAGAGCCTACCGTTGGGTGCAAGAATTTGGACGACATATGTATAAAATCTGCGTCGATTTGACAAGCCTTACATTATTTGCATAGTTGACTGCGTCTGCTACCATCGTAGGCCAATAGTAGCCCATCCGACGGAGACGATCCTGTAACTTCGGTCCAGGTTGGTGAGCCCCGCAAATGCCATCGTGAGCCTCGCGTAATACTTCTTTGGCTTCTGCATTTGACAGACATCTTAACAGCAGCCCTTCGTAAGATCGTTGATATAATATTTTTGTTTTTGTGTCATAAAGAATCTGAGAGAACGTCTTCTGATTGAGGTTGCTTCTTTCACATTCTCATGAAAGATTTCGTAGACTGCAAAGTTGATGAACGGGAGTCTCCAGTCTTTTATGTCATTGGTTATCTGGGCGGAGTAACTCATATCCAGTTGAACATTTTTTTGGGGACAGACAAACTCATGGCCTATCACGTCGACTCGATGATGAGCATAATTTGGAACCGCCAAAGAAGCGGCGAGACCTGTTAGGGCATCGACTTCAATATTCTGGAGCCTAGGAACATGCTCTATAAAGAATCCCTCCAAGGTTGCAATGATGGCAATTGCTGTCTGATGGTAAGGAATCAGGTCCGCGTTACGAACCTCGTATGAGCCTCAGATCTGATTAACAATTAGTTGTGAGTCGCCATACGCTTCCTGGTATTTGACCCCTACCTCTTTTGTGAGTCAGAGTTCGATGACCAGAGCGTTATATTTGGCTACATTATTTGAACAAGGTTCTGTGAGAGAATATGTCCGATTAACTACCAACCCAGAGGGAGAAATTAATACTACCCCGACTCCAGCGAATATCACCTTATGGCCCTGTTCTTGAAGCACCCTCAAAGAACATTCGTCAAACATCATCATGTGAAGTCATGTTTGAGTTAACGACTTCGTTTGGGATTTCTTTATAGATTCTGGCTTTTTCTGGGTCTGGATGGGCTGCTAGAAAGTTGGCCAAGGCTTGACCTTTGACAGCCTTCTGCGGAACGAAGACCATGTTGTAGGAGGATAACCGTATCGTCTATATGGCTAGATGAGAACTGAGTGCGCCTGGCTTGGTCATGAGAACCCTGAAGGGATTAACTCGTAAGAAAACATGGATGGTCTGTCCTGACACATAGTGTCGTATTTTCTGAATGGCGAACACCAAGGCAAGGCATTCCTTCTCCACGGCGGTTGTACCTATGATCCGGCCCCCACCATCATTCGGCTACGGTAATAGATGGCTTGTTCGTGCCTCACATCGTTATTCTGTGCTAGCAAGGCACCGAAGGAGTGTTCTATTGCCCATACATAGAGTAGGAAGGGTTTTTTCGGCAACCGGGGCTACCAAAACCGACGGATTCGAGAGGTATTCTTTAATATCATTAAACGCGCGTTAAAATTTCTCATTTCATACGAAAGAGATGCCTTTCTTCCTGAGTTGTGTGAAGGATTGACATCGCCCTAAGAGGTGAGATATGAACCACCTAATGTAGGCTAGTCTTCCCTGAAGGCCGCAGAGTTCACGGAGGTTCCTCGGTGGACTCATCTCCAGGATTGCCTTTGTCTTATCGGGGTCTATGTGAATGCCTCGGGAAGTAATGACAAAGCCCAAGAACTTCCCGCTGGATACACCCAGGAAGGACTTGGTGGGATTCATCTCTAGATTATGCGCTCGTATAAGGTCAAACACTATCCTCAAATCGTGTAAGTGATCATCCTTGGAGCGGCTGTGGACGGCGATGTTGTTAATGTAACACTCTACTGTCTTGCACAAGTGATCTTTGAAGATGACGCTCATAGTTTGTTGATTGTAGCACCAGCGTTCTTCAGGCCGAAAGGCATGACTGTGTAATAATACACACCGATCGGTGTTCGAAATGATGTATGCTTCTCATCGTTAGGAGATATTTTGATTTGATTGTATCCTGAAAATCCATCCATAAGGAATGCGCTCGAAGCCATACGTATTATCGATAATTATGTTAGAGATGGAAAGAGGGAATTCATTCTTAGGACATACCGCATTCAGATTATGAAAGTTGATGCAGATTCAGATCTTTTCGTTCTTCTTGGCAATTGGTACTATATTAGCTATCCAGTCTGGGTGTGCTCCTTACGGATGAAACCGCTAGCTATAAGCTTGTTTACTTCCTCTTCGATGTAGTTTATGATATCTGGACAGAACCTCCATTACTGTTGTTTGACTTTTTGCGTCCGGAAGAATATTGAGCTTATGAAGTGCAATCTCGGGGTTTAGCCCTGGAATGTCTTTATAGCTCAAAGCGAAAACGTCGATATACTCTCTGACGAGTTGCAACAACGACTCCTACTCGTCGTCCGTCAGGCTTTTACTAACGAAGATTGGGTTTGGAGAGGATTCGTTACCGAGGTCAACTTGCATAACCTCATCTTCAGTAGGAGGATCACATAGTTCAAAGTGTGTCTCCTATTGTACATCCAGTTGTTGGACCCATGGTTCCAATTCAAGAGGTTCGAGTAGATCTTCGTCTTCCTCTTCAATGTTCGCGGATGCCATGTTGACATATAATGTCTGCCTAAATATATCTCCAATGTTGTTATCGGAATTGTATGTAGGTGATTCGGATGAGTGAGAATGCCACTCGCATTCCTCATCGGAGTTTTAGGGCGTCGTTGCTGGTGTGACATAATCGAGGCCGCATTTGGACTTGCCGTAATAATCTCGAGGTTTCCCAGCAGGGGTTGACAGCTGCAGAGGCGATCGCCGATCCTTACCGTAATTCAGACCTGGGGTAGCCTCCATGTCGTACCTGCTTTTGCATGAAGTACTTGGCTTGACGACTATACAGATAGAGCAAAAATCTTCTAGTATCGGGTTCGAGATTAAACTCTTGAGGCATGAAGGGTTGAGGACCTTCTTTTCGGCCAAGATGATCGTATGATCCTCTTCTCTTCTGCCTGGGACTATGAAGTAGGCACCTCTAATGGAAGCAAGTCGGTTTATGGTATGGACGGTTGTCACCTGTGTGTGCAGGTTAATGTCCCGACCGTGCCCCACAGTATACATCGGATTAAGTTTATTACACTCAGGATAGTTCAACGGCAGCCTCTTATTGATGAACTAAGGAATTTTGTTCACAAGGATTACATCATCAGGAGGGGACTATCTACATTTGCAACAAGATACTTCGTGATTTATGCCTTCTCTTCAGCTACCCCCCCCTGTGCGACCGGAGGTTGGGACGCTGTCTTGGACAACTTGACCACAAAGGGTTTTGCTTGTGGCATTGGTTTGCCTGAGGTTCTCGGATTAACACTTGGTTGCTGGCTCGTCTTGGGAAGACGGATAACCATTGGCTTAGCAGAGGACTTCGTGTTTTTCGATTGCTTTTGACTGGATCTTGGCAATCGAATCACCATCGGCTCCCTAGAGGGCCTCGCATCTTTCGGTCGCCTTTGATTGGATTTTGGCAATCGGATCACCATCGGCCATATGACATGTTTTGGGTCCTGGCTGGACCTTGGGAGTCGGATGACCATCGGTTTCGACTACACAGCTGGGGCGGAAGAACCGGCCACCTCTTATGCAAAGTTGCAACAAGGGGTACGGCTTTGCCCGGTTTACGGGCCTGGAGATGAATTCTCAAGGGTTCCTCTGGCCCAGGGATAGCCTCCAGTTCATCAGTTATGTGGTTCTTGGATTCTTTATATAGACAAGCCTCCGAAGAATAATAAGACTCAACCCCTTTGAAGGGATCGATGTCGGCGAATTCAGTCTTCACGAACCCGTGCTTACCAATATATTGAAGCACTGGTGGAGTGTGGATGGCACGATCATATAGTCATGTATCCACGGACGCCCCAAGAGGATATTGTAGGATGTATCAACATCTATGATGTAGCAGGTAACCATTGTCCTCAAGTCGTCGATCTGATATTTAAATCGGATCTTTCCTAAGGGATAGCTCATTCCCGAGTTGAAACCGCTAATGGTAGTGTTGGTTGCCGCTAGCCGGTGCATAGGGATACCGAGGACTTGAAGTAAGCTTTTCCGGATGATGCTTATCGACGAGCCAGGATCGATGTGCATCCGATCCACCTTGATGTCGCCTATGTATCCAGTATAGTACAAGGGACAATCATGCAAGTTGGTCTTGATCAACATGTCCAGTGAAGTGAATACGATATTGGACATTGCGTCTGAACAATTGCTGCCCTGGAGATCTACTGACGAGTCTTTCCCTGTAGGTTTGACCTAGGCTAAGTAGGCATTGGCATTCTGGAGTGCTTCGCTCAATGCGAACGAAGATCCTTTGAGAGCCTTAGGAGCTCGTATAACGGCAACTTTGTCGGCGTATTAGCCAGTTGCGCTAATATGTCAAAGTTGTAAGGTCTCTCCAATCCCTGATGTGCATCCTTACGGAGCGGCCTATCGAAGCGGGTTTCTTTTGGCTTGGACTTGTCCGCCGATAGAGGCTGAGATGTCCCCAAAACATCAGTGGCAGCCAGCGTTGCTGGCTGAGGGTCTTCGACTGAACTACCCGGAGTGGGCTGGACTTGTGTCCCAGACCGGGTAACAACGGCCGTCGCCTCCTCAGCTTCGGTTGAAATTGTATGCATGATCTGGACTTCTTGTCCTTCTTCTTATTGGCTGGAGGTGACGCCGCCTGAGTAACTTCGGCACTAAGTCTGGGTGTACCACATGACCTCTCCTCTTGACGTGGTGAGAGGTACCAAGCCAGTCGTCTGGTCCCGGACGGAGAAAAGATTAGTAACCTCCATTGTTGCCCGGGGGACAGGTATTACCCCGTCTTGAGTATTTGTTGGAGGGAAGTCACCGAACTGGATTGAAACCATGTTCACTGCCATGGTAAGCGCTTCAAAATCTAGGGACAGAGCTTTGGCGTCGATAAGACTCTGGATGTACCATTTTAGTTGAAAGCGGTCATGAGTGGAATGATGAACGTAGGTGGAAGTGACAATATTTTGGGTCCTTCATCTCCGTCGCTCGAGGCTCGCGCCTTGGTGGAGGGATTGGTTCCTGTCCCCTTGTAAGAGCATGTCAAATATAGGCCTGACATGACTATCTTCGAATGAGTAATTCATCTTGGGCCACTGAGCTTCTGTCTGCTTTTGTTCAGGCTTCTTGGTCGTACCAGCGACCATGGCCTGTTTGCCTTTATTGTCTCAGTTATTGGAGGTGTCGTCAGTATTGTTGTTATTGGGGGTGGTACCAGGACGTTTACCTTTGACCTCTCCATCCGGGATGTGTAATCCTAAATGGCGAGCCTTCTTTAACTTCGTCTTCGCATTGGTGGTGCTTATGATGAAGGTCGTCCAATCCCTGAACTGATCTTCACCCATCCAGAGGCTGATTATGGGGAGCAATTTCTTCTTGAAGATTTTAATCAAGCAGCTTTTGGGATTGCCTTGGGGCAATCTCATTGCAGTTTAATGGAACCGCTCGATATAGTTCCTTGTTAGCTCCCTCTCCCCTGAGCGACGTCCATGAGAGAGACGACATTGTTACATCGTGCCCCACTTCGTAGAATCTCTCTAGAAATATGTGCTTGAAGCCTTCAAAAGAATGGATGCAGTTGTCCGGAAGGTTGCGGTACTTATCGAATGTGATCCCCTCCAATGCTCCGGTGAATAACGCATGAAGATGGCATCACTATGCGGCAAGTGGTCTGTTGTGACCTCAAAATATGTCATGTACCGACTAGCAGAGGTCTTTTCGTTATAGGAATCAATATAAAACGGTTTGTACTGTGGCGGAAGAGGAACATCTCTCTACGCAATGGGATATGGTTGCTGTATTCTGAGGTCTCGGGAGGAGTCTCGGGCATTGAACATTACTCGAAGCTCCTGGACGTCCCTTCTTTCCTCCCTGGCTTCTTCTGCAGCTGAAGGAGCGGATGCTCCTAGAGGATTATCACCCAAAGAAGGAGCTATCGTATTGGAGTCCGCATTGACTACGGGTCCCAAGCTTGTTTATCCAGGCGTCCTTGTCGGTTGAGTCGGCAAGACGGCTTTGTTCTACCGACTTGACGAGGGACAGGAGCATGGCTTCAAGTACTTCTAGATGTTGCCGATCAGTAGGTCCTTCATGGTCATCGTCGGCCATAAAGACCGTCTGTACGTGGGTAGACGTAGAAGGGACCGTAGAATAAGTGCTCTCTGGTATCCTTGTACAGAAAATCGTCGGGGAACATCAGAATGTCCTTTTTCTCAGACTCGGAAGGGGTGCTACCCATGCGTAGAAAGCCATATCGTCTTGACGAAGGCGGTCACCCTAAGGAACGTCCATGTCTGTTGTATAATTCCAGTAGATCGCTACCCCCTGTGTATGCTCTTGGAACACCGGATTATCGTATATTAAGGGAACTGCTACCCCCGGCTTCATCTACCACCAGGGAGGTCGAGGATGCACCCCCAGTTGTTGGGAGCTTCTTTCTGGATCGAGTTCCTAGGTAGACACTCCCTGTGGCTGTCGGTGGCAACCCTCCAAACGAGAGTTTCCTTGAAGTCCTAGCTGAGAATGCCAGGCTAGAAGAGCCTGTCTTCTTTCCTCCCTTGCCGGGAAGAACCTTTCGAGTTGAATTACAGGAGGCGAAAGGGAATTCCTCATCTTCCGGGATTTGTACATGTTCCTCAATTTGTTGTCGGACAGGTGCTGGCTGGTGCAGTCGTTGAAAAATGGACTGCCGATCTTCAGGTGCTGCAGACTTGTCGCAGCAGCAGTTGATGATGACCTGGATGCAACGACATCCCGAAAAGGGCTCATCACAAGCCAAGATTGCTTTTTTCTCCTTGCGTTTGTGACTAATCACCTCTCGCAAGTCGATAGCAGACAGATCTACCTTTGTATCCAGTTTATGGACTCGGGTATCCCGAGCACACGGGTGTGTAGGTATCATATTTGCTCATGTTTGCTCCCTGATCTGAGGCTAGTAAAAGTACTTGCTCTCGATCGTTGGAAGAAGACTTTTGAGACACACCTATCCGTTAGCCCTGGAGGACTGGACGCGGATGGTTCTGTACAACTTTCTCAGGAGCCCGTATAACAGTTAACGGAGCCCGCTGACAGTCAGCAACTTGGACAGTTGACTGGGCTTGTTGGGCCCGTACTGCCCTAGACTTCTTCGATTTAGTACCTGAAGGCACATAATAAGAAGAGTCCAGATTGGAATATTCCACATTCTCAATAGGCCGCATAGAGTCAGACCCGCATGAGAGACAGTCAAACACTGAGCTTCTGACAGGGCTGCATGAGATACCCTATATGTGGCCAGGATTGGCTGCCGTATGGGCCATCTGCCTATGGCCAGAGTTGGCTGCCGCATGGGCTATTTGCCTGCGGCCAGAGCTGGCTGCCGCATGGGCCATCTGCTTGCGGCCAGAGTTGACTGTCGTATGGGCCATCTGCCTGCGGTCAGAGTTAACTACCGCATGGGCCATCCGCCTACGGTCAGAGTTGGTTGCCGCATATGCAGACTGCTCATCTCTCTTATGCGGCCTCTTCCTCGTCCACATGGATTTCCCTTATGCCCCCAAAAATTCATCATCGTAGTATTTTCCTTTGCTGGATTTGGAGGCAGTGGGGTTCTCCGCGGTAGGAAGCAAGGTCGCAGTATCACCCCCAGTTTTCAGAAACAGGGGTATTTTTGTCATTTTTATTTTAGAATATTTTTAAAATTATTTATTTATTATAATGTTATTTTGGGGTTAATTGAGTCGGGTTCGAATTTTAGCTCAATCCGACTTGAAACGGGGACCCGGGGTAGTTTTGACTCTAGTGGACCCACACACTAGTTAGCCATGGCCCACATGTTAATTATTTTAGTTAGTGACTAGGCTAATTTATTTGGATAGGATTAGTGTGATTAGTGTTTTAGGAATGACTAAACTAGCCCCCGACTTAAACCCACCCAATATTTTAACTAATAGATTAGTATAGGGGTATTTTGGGCATTCCACAATAGGACAAATAGCCCCTCCATGCCCGGCCACATGGTGTGGATAGACTCCATCATTTCATCATTATCCCCTCTTCCATTATCTCTCTTGTTCTTCTCCAAATTTCTAGAGAGCAATCCCTAGCTTTTTCTCCATCAAATCCTTTCATTTTTTCACTCAACCTTCTTCTTTCCTTCTCTACTCAAGCCAAGGAGGAAGCTACCAAGTTTGGGAGAATTCGGAGCTCGTTCGTGTCCGTTTGGGATTCCTATGTATCGGTGGCGCATTGGAAAGCTTTTCCTTCGATTCGATCTTCCGGGAGGTATAAATCCCTTCCTCTTTCTCATTCTTCTCATGCATTAGGTTGATTTTGACCCATAGAAATGACCTCCATGGTTGTGTCTCCATTGTGTTCATTTCGTGTCCATTTGGACACTTGTAGAGGTGTCTAATGTGTAGGATCGTGCCCTAGTGGAAAAACCCCTATTTGGATACATGTAGATTTATTAGATATTGATTTAATGTTGTTTTAATATTTATTCTCAGATTTCTAGGTGTTAGGGATGTGTTTTCCTAAGTATCATATTGTATCATGTTATTAAATCTATATGTGTATATATATATATGGTTGTATAATATTTATATCTATATATATAATATATATTATATATATATATATATATATATATATATATATATATTATATAAATATATATATATATGAATATATATATATTATGGCTTATATATATATATATGTATATACTATGGTATAAAATATGGTGTGGTATTTTTGTTTGGTTGTGGGTGGTAGTTTCGGCCAAGGATAAGAGTTTGGTTCATTGGTGGAGTTGATATGTATGTGTGTTTGTATAGAGGACGGGGGAAAGAGTGTTAGATTGTGAGAGTCATGGAGTTATATGTGAATGTGTTGTTACGAGGGTATTTGAGAGTTTGTGTGAGAGGGGAATGAGAGTGGAGTTGAGGGGGGAACCAACTGCTAACAGCAGTAGGTTCAGTAGCAGGACACCCTTAACGGCCTAATGACAGCCCCCTACAAACCCCCATTACCTGTCCTAAAACAGTCCCCAAAAACCCCACCATTCAGTCCCTCAATCTAGCCCCTGTAGGAACCAAATTTCAGTCCTATCCTAGCTCCCAAACATGTCCTATTTTAGTCCCATACACCATCCACATTAGCCTAAACTTGTCCCAAATTTCAGTCCACTTTAGCACCTAAGAAACCTGTCATTTAGCTAGCCTAACACAGCCATGTTAGCTGTCCTAAAACCATGCCAAAGCAGCCCCCCATTCAGTCGAATATTGTAACACCCACTTTTCTAAATGAGGGTAATTTTGAACTTTTATAATTTTGATTAATCGAATAAGATTTAACTCATGTTGTGATTTTTTGGTAATTTTTTAATCAATTTAAAACTATTTAAATATTGAATTGTGATTTTGATGGTTAACTAGTTAATCCCTAGTTTTTCTAAGCTTAGAGACTAACCATGGGGACCTAACCATGTGATTAGAATGACTATTTACAACTTTTTAGGCTAAGGGTATTTTGGTCATTTTGTGACTTTTGAATTATTTAGGATTTTGATTAATTGGTGAATTTTAGATTTATTTTAATAATGTTTAAATTGATGTATTATGTTTGGTCATTTGTCATATTTTAATATTTAGGAAAATTTTATTTTTAATATTGTTTTTATTGGATTTGTTTCGTCGGTTTGAGTTTCGTCTCGTTCCGACTTGTATTGTGACCCGGGTAGCTTGAACTCTAGATGGAACCCAATATTAAGTTAAGCATGGCTCACAAGACCCAACATTAAGTTAGTTAATTAAACTAATTTTTATCATGTTAGAATGGTTAAGTTAGAGACTCAAAACTAGATCATTTTGACCCCAAACTTGAACCTAGTCTAGACTTAACCATATGAGACTAGAGAGGGGCAATTAGGACATTTCCCATTAGCCCTAATGGACTCTTTATGGCAGCCACCTTTAGAGAGAATGATTCATTTCATTCATTACAATCTTGCCTCTTTTATTTTTCTTTTGTTCTTCCCCAATTTAGAGAGCCTTCCCATTGATTTGATCTCCAAATCAAATCATTCCTTCACCAAACCTTCCCTCAATCATTCCCATTCTCCAAGAGATGGGTGCTACCAAGGATTGGAAGAGGAGTGCAAGGAGGAGTGTCCACTTTGAGGGATCTTCGTATCGGAGCCGTGTCCTAAAGGATTTTATTGGGATTCCACTCCCAATAGGTAAAACCCATCCTCTAAATCGATTTCCTTTGCATATAAATTAGTTTTGAATCCGTAGGATCCATCCTCATGCATGTGTCCCATTTAGATTCAAATTTGAGGCCATTTGGAGCTCTCTTGAGGATTTTAGATATGTGTCTTGTGTCCTACTTGATAGATCCCAAATTAGGACACCCCATGTGTATGTATGTATGATAATAGTTTAAATAGATATTTAAATTCAGTTTTATAATGGTTAGAGAGTGGATTGATCTTTGTTAGGATAGTTAGAATGAGTTTCATTTGGATACCTATGTTTGTATGCAAGTATCTTGGCCTATATGTGTTCTTTGTCAAATTCGTCATAATTTTCATCCACGTTTTTATAACCAAAGCAACTTAGAAATGTCATAACTTTTAGCTTAGAACTCCGATTTATCTCCCGTTTTTTTAAAAGAACCGTATCGAAGTTAGATTTCCAAATATATATTTTAATAAGCTAAATTCTTTCTGTAACTTTCTGTAGAATTATTTGAGTGTCAGTTGTACGAAAGACGAACGTGTTTCGGTATTTTCGCGATTTCGGGAGCTTCCGGACATGAAAATACGATCCGTTTAAAGTTTCGGAAAGCTAACACAAAGGAATACGACATACTTTAATCCTAGAATTTAGTGAATGCCCAATTGGTACAGTATTGGTTTTAAGTAGAAGAGTGACTATACGATATTGCATTTTGTGTAACCTATGAGCCTATGTAGTATGGATATTAAATGAATATAGAGTATGTAATGCATGATATGTTAGATGAATGAAATGATATATATATATATGATATATATTCTCTTTACATTAATGTATATATATGGTTGAATGCAAGTATGTAGGAATGCAATTAATATAATGCATATAAGCAATGCATGAATGAAAGAATGATATACAATGTATGCATGAAAGTATATAATGAATGCTAGAGATGAATGCAAGATATATATGTAAGATAGTAAATGCATAATATATAAATATTGTAATACAATATAATGATAACATGTATGGTAATGTAGAGTATATGATGCAAGCATGAATGAATGGAGGAAAACATGTATATAGGTAATATAGAATGTAATATATGAATGCAAGCATGCAAGATAATGTAATATATGAAAGGAATGAATGATAATATATAACATGATATGTAAGGTAATGCAAGGTATGAAATATATGATGTGTGCATGTTTGTATGTCTCTATGTTAATGTATGAAATGATATGAATATACAATATATGTATATGTATAAACATGTAGGTAATTCATAGATGCATGAATGAAATGAATGTTTGCAATATGTTAATATAAATACAAGTATCTAATATGCATGAATGTAAGTATAATATAATACAAGTATACATGTATGTATTATTTAAATGTAATATACATGATATGTATGTATGCATGTATACAAGGTAAGTATGTATATACTTCTATAAACTGAGTTAACCTATAACCTTTTACACACATGCATTCATACACCCTTGACATCATGTATCCCATGTCACATACACCTACCTATCACTAAATTTTAGAATATTAACACATATCCTTTCACACATGCCAAACACACACATACTCACTTACTCTTTTACCTCTCTTTCTCTCTCTATATATATAGGTATGTACTTATATACATATAGCTTATATATAATATATGTAAATGAATTGTGAATAGTGATGCATATATATATATATATATGTGGGATGTACATATAGGTAGCCTATATGTTATGAGTGTACTACAATATATTAGATATATATATTGTTATGTGTATATGTGTTTGTGGTTGGCTTTGGCATGATATAGCCAATAGCCTAGGGTTCTTAGCCTATGTGGTGGTTGTTGCCTAGTAAGAGTTTAGTTAGACTTGTTTAGTCTTGATTAGGCCTAGAATAGACTAGTATAGACTTGTTTGGTTTAGGTTTGACCTAGTTGACCTAGTTTAACTAGTCTAGTTGACTAGAGTTGACCAAAGGTTGACTTTAGCCTAGATTGACCCTAAATTTCATGTAGATGCATTGTAGCAGTCTTTTCCTTAATTTAGACTTGTTGTGACTTGTACTGTTCTATAGGAGACAGACACCACCCCTGGACAGTATATTCTTTTCAGACATTCAGGATACCAGGCGAGTACATTCTCTGATCATTTCATATTCTGCTTAGAATTATTTTCTTGTATTATTTTACTTGATACTGTCACGTTGGTCAAACGGATTAGTACTATATGGATCCCTTCTTGAGATGTTATCCTTCAGGGAGCATCGGGGTACTCTATGTATAGGCGTTTCACTTACATGGCGTATCACTATGCTTTTTTGGTTCTTTGATCACTTGTGACATATACTCATATGATCACAGAGTCTTCTTTGAATCCTTATCCCATTTATTGGGTTTTCCAGAATCCCCATTTATGGGACATACTATCTGTAGTGCCCCAACCCGCAAAGTCAATCGAAGGAATCGAAACGCCGACGGCGTTGGAACTAAGCCTTGCAACGGCTCGCCCGGAGACATCGTTCAGGTGGGGGAGTTTCGGTGAACTTACTCCATCTTAGCTTGCACATAAAATGTTTTCAACTCGCACAAGTAGGCTAATATAAAAGCTACGCACCAACATAGCCAAGGGAGTAATCCCGTCGGGTCGGAAGTGTCCTAGAATATGGAGATGGACCAACGATCAACATAGAAGTCAGCTCAGCGTGCTTTCAAATGACACTCGATCCTTCAATCCGTGGCTTGGGAGAAGGAAGTGGCCTAAGTTGCTAAATTGCCTCGACACTTGAAATAGCCTAAGTCATAGGGTCGCCTGCATAACTGCTTGCTAAAGCAGGCACGGTCCGTTGTGCAAGGCTTGGCATAGCCTTCGCATGTCCCGTTGGTCCCGTCGACTTGTCCCGATACTTGAATAAGCCTAAGTCATAGGCGTCGCCCGCACGAATGCTTAACAAAGCATGCACGGTCTTGTCCCGCAAGGCTTGGCATAGCCTTCGCACGTCCCGCAAGTTAAGTCATCTTTGTACGGCTTGTTGGCTTAAGTCTAGGCACCCAAGACTTGGTTGTTAAGTCGACCCCGTGCCTAGCACGTTCCCTCGATGCGTAGCTCGGCGTAGCCTTCGCTCGTCGAGTCATTGCCCGTATAAGTCACAAGAGTTGCTCTAGGCTAACGAAGCCATTCCTAGCGCTATCCCGCTCTAGCTGCGGTTGTCAAGTCAAGTAGTCCCTTGAGAACAAGGCTCGTCGTATAAGTATATGACTTGAGCGTTAGCGTCGCCTAGAGAACCATGCCTGTCTAAGGCACGAGCCACGGTCGAATACTTTTAAGCATGCCGGTCCCGTCCGGTCATGTCCTGCTTGAATACTTTTAAGCATGCCGGTCCTGCCCGGTCATGTCCTGCCTGAATACTTGATAAGTCCCGCACACGAGATTGGTCCCGCGGCTTGGGAGTCTCGATAGAATAAAGGAATGCATGGTCATGTTAAGGAAAGACTGGATAGATTGGATAGATCGAGTCTTGCATGGTCATGGACAACTTGTCGACAAGGTGTAGTCTTCTCGGGTGATCTCCTCCGGGGCAACGGGATCATCCGCCCGGGAGAAGCGAGTGTGGCTCAAAGTAGGATGCTGGATGACCGCATGGGAGTATCGGCGCTTTCGGGGCTAGCTACCCTTAGAAGGGCGGACCGATACCCCCGCCGAGCCATGTCCAAGATAGCTTGAAATTGCTAGTGACCACTCATGTAGATGTGTCGGCAATAGCGGCACACCGCGTGTATGCCTTTGGATTGTGTCTAGAACTTGAATGCTTGTCTTGTCGGGAACACAATGTTGGGCCTAAGACTGGGCTGCAGCATAGGCACCGTGCTTGGCACGATAGATGGCATCGGAATATAAATGGAAAGTGATACTATGGTTCAAGTCTTGTCTAAGTTAGCAAATGGGTCTAACGGGAAGGCCGTAAGGCAGTAACACGATAAGTCTGGATAACTTGCGAGGCGCGGCCTCAATCTTGAAGCACGAGCAAAGTCTAAGTAAAGTCTAAGGCACGGCCTGCACGAGTCGTCCCGTTGCCGTCCCTGGGCACTTGAATCGTTAGCACAAGAATTGGTCTAGTGGCGCTTGAGTTTAATCAAAGGTCCTGGCACGGCCGAGTTCACATGAATTGCCCCTCGACAAAGCACAGTCTTGAACAAGTCTAAGTTTGGAATAGAATGTGGCACGACCCTGCCGTCCCGCCTTGAAGTTTGGTCAAGTACCTAAGCGATGAGGCACTGCCTCGATCAAAACACGTTGGCAAGATAGCGTGACCCTGTCGTTGCACGACCTTGTCGTTGCATCGCTAGTTATCAACTGAGACGTCCTTGTCCTAAAATGAATCCTAAGGCAAGACTAGAAAGACAATTGAAAGGGTTTAAGCTGCACAAAGTAAATGAAACGTGTCGGTTATGTATGGGTGGGCGAGAAGCTCACTCCACCAGTACAGTGGTACTGACACCCACATAGTGTTTCATGTGCAGGCACAGGTAGAAGCTCGGGCGGAGCTCGCTGGATGCGTCGAGGCATGGAGTTCCTTGGCGAGTCGAAGCGTGCGGCCGCGTGACCCGAAGACTTATACAGGACATAACGTATGGACATCGCCTTCCGAAGCTTCCGCTGGATTCAAGTATTGATCGAGAGAAGAGAGAGAGCAGAGTGACTTGCAACATGAGTGAAAAGTGAGCCTGAGAGACTTGTAATCGGCCTTGCGCCCACAATGTAATCTTGTATTCAATATCAATAAAGAGATTCTTTTGAGTTACTTGTGTCCATGTGTGTTCTTCTTTAAATTCCGCTGCAATGTTTTCAATGTTTCTGCTTGGGACTTCTGTGCGACGACCCGTCGCCGTCGATGTAATCGGCCGTTATGGAATTGCCTTGCACGAGCGCAATCTAGGCTCGTGTGGCATCACGCCTTAGCGAGGACGATCGCTCCTACGGGAGCGGGGTGTGACATAATGGTATCAGAGCACGGCTTTACGTCCTTGGACTTCAAATCGAATTATCAGTTTTGAAAGCTCGTCGTTGATAATGAAGTGCGCGCTCTCTCTCGATTGTTCCTCGGCATGTCCATACAATAAGTCTAAATATTTTCGAAAGCTCGTACAAGCGTTCAACCAAACGCATCGATAGGCAATGGCCTTTGTGCCGAACGGTGTTAACTTGTCTTGAATGATAACGTATGCTAAAGTTAACAAGTTGCACGTGTGCCCGAATAGTCCGCGTCGACCTTAAAAGTCGCGCTCATGCCTAACTAGTCCAACGTTGACCTTAGCATGTGAGCATGCAAACTCGAATAAAAGTCCGTACGGGATAGCCATGCGCACGGCCTTTTGGCTAAGTTGCGTCGCGTATCGTGCACCTCGACTTTGGTGCAAACGAGTGCGAGCGATACCAAGTACCGCTCGGTCGGGGGTGGAGATGCACTTAGAGTGTCTGCGATAGGAATGCTATCGAGTTAACGCTTAGGCGTACACGAAGGATTGACTTGGATTTCGAGATATAGTACGAACGACTTTGTGCGTCGGTACGACGCGAGCGACTACGCTAGTGATTCGTCGAACGAATCTAAGAGATGTCTTAGCGCATGATGCGAACTTGATTGAGGACTAGAACGGATGGCTCGAATCCGAGCGGTGTATGGATTTTTCTTGGAAATCATTCGAGCAAATATTGAGGATTACGAGTATGTCGGCGAGGCGATGCGATTGCGCAAAGCCTTAGAGCGCGTCACGTTTAGTTGGACGTGACTTCGTGTGTCTCGAACGAGCATCTCGTTCGGACGACTTGCAAGTAGGCAACGCGAATAGAAATCGATATCGAAATGATTCGAACCGATGAATGAAAATGAATGGTCTTGATCGAGGAAACTTAGAGGAATCGCACGTACGATTTTGGATTGATACACAATGAAATGTGACTTGGGTTTTGAACGACGATCTTGGAATGAGCTTCAGGAATAGTGATCGAGCTTGATCTTGATATCGAAGAAATTGTGGGATATCAACCTCGGACAATAGCATCAGTCGCACGACTCGAAATTGGTTGCAAGGAAGATCGTCAGGTTACACATATCGTCGATGGTATTGAGGCGTATCAGAGACCGATATGCGATAACTCGAGGGTACTCTGACTCGACAAATGACGAACATGCAAATGTCATTGTTCCGAGTGGATGTTGTAATCGGGATATTAAAATGTATCGAGGAA
>JANAVB010020524.1:0-67536 GCA_029216955.1 Iris pallida | reverse complement strand
TTTGGCTATCGCAAAACAAAATGTACTACTCTTGCTTAAGCCCAATCTCCTGCATGAACTTCTTCATCCTCAATAACTCCTTGCAAGCTTCCGTCGCTGCAATGAATTGTGCATTTGTCGTAGACAAGGCAATACACTTTTGTAATCGCGACTGCCACAAAACTGTTTCACCAACAAACATTATTACAGAGCCTGAAGTTGATCTCCTGGTATCCACATCTCCAATCATATCAGCGTCGGTATAACCAACCAGCTTCGACTCGTCACTCAAAATGAAATCTTTCAACCAGCAGTGCCCTGAAGATAACGAAGGATCTATTTGACCTCCCTCTAGTGTATCTTTTCGGATTTGAAAGATACATGCTAACCATACAACTGCATAAGCAATATCTGACCTATACACACCAAACATACATGAAACTTTCCATTACTGAGCATATAAACTCGCTCCATATCTTCCTTTGCATCCTTGGTCGATGGACAATGCTCCGTAGTGAACCTGAAGTGAGCTACAAGGGAGGTGCTCACCTTCTTCGATCTGTCCATCCGAAACGCTGAAGTACACGATGAATGTACTTCTCTTGGACAAATAAAGAAACTTGGACCATCTCTCTCTCGGCATATCTCCATCCCAAGAACGTCTTCGTTCCATCCAATCCTTTATAGAGATGCGCCTAGTTGGTGCTTCAACTCCGCTATCCTTGTGATATTTCGTCCCACCAATACATACAATCTATATAGAACAATAAAATGATGAATCATCCTCACTAACATAAACCCTCAGACTGCTCCATGTATAATTCATACTCTAAATCACCATGGAGGAACGTCATCTTGACATCGATCTACTCAATCTCTAAATTGAAATTGACTACTAAACCTAGCACTATCTAGATAGATAACTTGATAACCGACGAAAATATCTCATCAATTTCTGCGTCCTTCCATTGATTATAGTTTTTGACTACTAGTCTCGCTTTGTATCGAGGGAGAGTAGCATCTTTGTCTGCTTCACTCTGAATACCGATTATTTTTCAAAGCCTTATTGTCCTTTGGCAACCGCACTAGCTCATAAGTGGAATTGGTCTTTAATCCATCGCCTCTGCAAACTTTCGGATTCTCCCCCTTAGTCAATATCACATACTCATCTGACGAGTACCTCGTAGATGCTCGACGCTCTCCCCGTTCTCCTTCTCAACGGAATGGAACCTCTGGTGTTGGTTGTGCACCGACAGCTCATCCCCTTTAGGAACTACCTCTCGACATACTCATCCTACTGAGGGTCACCCTGATTACCATCAACAAGATGATGACCAAGGTTGAGAGCAACTTCATGTTCTAATCCCTCTGTATCTGTAATCTCTGCAATTGAAATGGCTCGAAGCGAAATGACTCTAACTCGAGCAAATCCTCATCTCAGAAGGGATCCTGGAATCCTGAGTATTGGTCGTGGTCTGATTCTCGACGAGTATCACCGGCTTCTAATAAGCTTTTTTTCTACTGGATCATAGTCTATACTCGAACTCATTCTAACCATAGTCGACAAAAGGTACTGCCACGTCTTCAACTCTAGTTTAGACCCCTCGTCCTTCGGACATTCACGAAGGCCTTACAACCAAACACATGCAAGTGACTGTACGACAGCTCCTTTCTGTACCATACTTTGTCAGGCACATCACCCTACAAAGATATCATGTTTATTTGCGTATATATGTGAAGAAATCCAGTAGGAAAAAAAAAATTTCAAATCCCACAAATATAACAAATTAATTCAAATCCCACAAAGATAGGATCTGAATTAATCGCATTGATTCACCCTTTCCATAACCGATTTGAAATCTGCACAGTCAGCGTAGCCCTCCATGCGCAGCAGCAGCAGCCTGGCCGCATGGACCGCTTGGGCCGCATGGACCGCAGTGCCGCGTGAGCCGCATGAGCCGCATGGACCGCATGAGCCGCATGGACCGCATGGACCGCATGGACCGCATGAGTCGCATGAGCCGCATGGACCGCATGACCGCATGGACCGCATGAGCCGCATGCCCGGTTTTGCGAGCCTGGAGATGGATTGTCAGGGGTTCTTCTGATCTTGTGGTCGTCTTGGTGTGAGCTTGCACCTCCTCTTCGACCAGATGCTTCCTTGATTTTTCGTAAAGACAAGTCTGAGTAATAGATCGACCCCCTTGAAGGGACCGATATCAGCAAACTCTGTCTTCACGAAGCCGTGCTTATCGACATATTTGAAGCACTGGTGTAGCGTGGAAGGCACGATCATGTAATCGTGTATCCAAGCCGCCCCAGAAGGATATTGTAAGAAGTGTCGGCATCTATGACGTAGCAGGACTTCTGATTGGAGATCGCCAATCTGACATTTCAAGCGAATCTTCCCTATTGGGTAGCTCCTGCCCGAATTGAAACCGCTAATGGCGGTGCTTGTAGGCGTCAGGCGATGCATTGGAATGCGAAGATGATGTAGCAGACCCTTCGGGATGATGCTTATGGAGGACCCGGGGTCAATGTGCATTCGTCTACCTTTACGTCGCCGATGTCCAGTGTAGTACAATGGGCGATCGTGCAGGTTAGTTTTGATGAGCATATCCTGCGGAGATATACGATATTGGGCATTGCACCCGTACACGCACTATCTTGGAGATCTGTAGGCTGATATCTCCCGTGAGGTTGACCTGAGCCAAGTATGCGTCGGCATTTTGGAGCGCCTCACTTAGAGCTGTGCGGACATCTTTTGAGAGTCTCAGGAGTTCGTATAAGGACAATTTGGCCGGTGTGTTAGCCAATTGCGCCAAGATGTCGAAGTTATAGGGCCTCTCCAGCCCCTGAGGTGTCTCCTTTCGGAGAGATTTGTCGAAGCGAGTCTCCTTCGGCCTAGGCTTGTCGGTCGTCGAAGGCTGAGCCGGTCCCGGAGTATCATCGTTTGTGGGCTGCTGATCATTAGTCGGATTCTCGGCCACTGGTTGGGCTTGTGCTCCAGATCGGGTAGTGACGACTGAGACTTCCCCCTCCTCTGCCGAGGCGGTCGGCATGATCTGACCTTTCCACTTTTCTTTTTAGAGGATAAAGTGGGTTGAGTCACCTCATGGACTAGGTCCGGATGGACCCACATGATCTCCCTCGTGATGTGGTGAGGGGTATTAGGCCGGGAGTTTGATCACGGGCAGGCGGAAGGTTAGTGATTTCCATTGTTGCCAGAGGGATGGCATGACACCGTCTTGAGTCTCTGTTGGGGGAAATTGCCGAATTGTACAGACACCATGTTGGCTGCTACGGTTACCTCCTCGAAGATGTCATCAACGTAGACACCAAGCAGTATTCTTCCAGCAGATGTGTGTCGATAGAAGATTGAATGGTCCTTCTTCGACTGACACATTCCAAATTGAGTAACCACCTGTGTAAATCTACCAAACCACGCACGTGGTGATTGTTTCAGGCCATAGAGAGCCTCCTGAGATGACACACCTTACCCTCCCTTGCAACGAACCCGGGAGGTTGCATCACGTAGACTTCTTCGTCAAGATCCCCGTGGAGGAAGTTATCGCATTGATTCAGCGCCCCCCCTAGATTTCTCTTTGAACTAATAGCATAAAACTTTATGGTAGGATATTTCTTTTGCAGTAAGCGTCGCGAGTAGATGCCTAGTAGATTTCTCTTTGATCCCCGTGGAGGAAGTTATCGTCGTGGAGGAAGTTATCGTCGAGTGGTTGGTAAACTCAACTACTTGGCAGTTATCGTCGAGTGGTTGGTAAACTCAACTACTTGGCAGTCATGACGCGTCCGGATATTTCTTTTGCAGTAAGCGTCGCGAGTAGATTCATGGCTTCTCCAAGAGTTCCACACTGGCAGGCAGTTCTCAGAATTCTGTGTTATCTAGTAAAGAATCCAGGAAAGGAATTCGAATGGAGAATAACGGACATTCTCGCATTGAGTGTTTTACTGATGCTGACTGGGAAGCAAGTCTGGCAGATAGACGGTCTACATCTGGCTACTCCGTATTTGTTGGCGGAAATCTTGTATCGTGGAAAAGCAAGAAACAAAGTGTGATAGCACGCTCAAGCTCATAAGCAGAATATCGAGCGCCCCCCCCTCTCCTCCACCCTGTCCACGCCCCCCCCCTCGCGCCCCCTGCTGCTGCTGCCCCCCCCCCCCCCCACCAGCGCCCCCCCCCCATCCTGCACCCCCCCCCCCCCACACCCCCACTCGCTGCTGCTGCCCCACCCCTGTCCGCTGCTGCTGCCCCCACCAGCGCCCCCTGCCCCCACACACCCCCCCCCGAGATCCGGCACCTGCTGCCCCCCCCCCCGTCGGCGCCACCCCCCCCCCCCCCCCCCGTCGGCGCCACCCCCCCCCCCCCCACTCTAAACCTAGCCAATCCAAACCCTAATCCTAGCCGCCATTATGTTACTTATTTCACATCCAAACCCTAACCCTAGCCGTCTTTCCTTTTGAAAAAAAAAAAAAAGGGAACGTATTTCGAAGACAGATTGTCGCCAAATGCTTTATTTGGGCACCTTCTGTTCCTAGATTACGCCGTCGGGAATTAACAAATGCTATATTTTGTTTATCCTACCCCGAGCATCACATCAGGATCTACACAGAAAATGATCGTGTTTTCTCCTGTGTCCTGACGTGTTTACTTTACATGCGCGCACCGGCGGTGGCCACGTTTATAGCGCATTCGTAAAGTTGGTGATATTTGGGGTTGGAAGAACTCGCGACGATGACAGATCCGAAGACCGATGATGGTACCGGTGTCAGTAATATGATAAGTACTGGCACGGCGGTCTCTTCGATTCGACTTGTCGACCGTCGATTGGACGGTCCCGATGGTTACTCAACATGGCGTAAGAAGGTTGAGAAAACACTCCGTGGGATGCGGCTGTCTAAACATTTAACTGACAACCCTCCGGCAACGACTGATCCCACTTTTGAACAGTGGGAGACGGATGATAGTCGACTGTTTACACAGTTGATGAACTCCATGGAACCGTCCGTCGAGGACATGGTTCAAAACACGAACACAGTCAAGGAGCTATGGGAGGTCCTAGCAACGGCGTTTGATGGAAAGCGCGACTTGTCCCGCATATATGATTCGGTTGTTGGCGTTTTCCGAGCTACTCAGGGAGACAAGTCTCATAAGGACCACTTCCGATCCTTCAAGGCGATGGTGGATGAAATTGATCGTACTTCCTCTGACGTCAGATATCAATGAAGCTCGGACTCAACGCGAGCAGCTTCATGTTATGGCATATCTTGCATCTCTTCGTCCTGATGCGGACTCGGCTCGTTCCCAGATCATTGCTGGATCTGATGTTCCATCCTTGATGGAGGCCCACTTCCGTGTTCTAAGGGCCGCAAAGGTGGTTGAGACCACTCCGGGGGATGCTTCTGCCGATCGATCTGCTCTTAGTAGCGCTGCTCGTCCTGGCGTTCGTGGTGGACGTGGTGGACGACGAGGTGGTCGGACTTATGACGTGATGGCGGACGAGGCAATGGTGGTCGTGATGGGGGACGACTACGGACCTGCTTTCACTGTGGCCAACAAGGACATTTTCAGTGGCAGTGTCCTAAAGCTCCTGTTGCCAATATTACTTCGGATGCTCCTGATAATAGCATTCGCTCGTTCCATTGAGCGACGATTCGTACGCAGAATTTCTTGAGTTCCAGGCTCAACGTCGTAGTGAAGCATCAACATTTGGATACTCTGCAGCATGCATTGTCAATCCCAAGCAGTGGGTAATTGACTCGGGCATCCGCTCACATGACTGGTGACGCAGGTATGATACATAATTATGTACCTGTCCGTCGTGCTTCTGGCATTACTGTTGCAAATGGCGGTTCCCTGACAGTCCGCGGCCGTGGAAGTGCCACTCTTTCTCCCGGATTATCACTCAACTCTGTTCTACTTACTCCTGGGAACCCATTCAGTTTACTTTCTATTAGTCAACTGACTCGTGAACTTCATTGCTCAGTAACATTCTTTCCTGATGGTTGTGTTTTTCAGGACCTGACAACTGGGAAGACTATTGGTAAGGGGCATGTGGCTGGAGGCTTGTACATGTTTGACGCTACTTCTCCGGTTGTTTGTGCAGGCATGAAACTGGATCCGGTCGAGTCACATTGTCGGTTAGGTCATCCGTTGTCCCAAGTTCTCCAGAAATTGTACCCGTCCTTAGTTATTCCCTCTTCTTTTCATTGTGAGTCATGTCGTTTGGCTAAGCATCATCGGGTTCCTTATCCGGTAAGCTCTAATAATCTTGCATCCGCTCCTTTTGAGTTGGTGCATTCTGATATCTGGGGACCTTGTCCGACTGAATCTGTCATGGGTTTTAAGTACTTTGTCACGTTTGTCGATGACTACTCACGTGTCACGTTTCTTTATTTGATGAAAAGTCGCGCTGAATTATTTAACATCTGGTGCAACTTTCATGCCGAGATAACAACACAATTTGGTCTCCCAATCAAAATCCTTCGAAGTGACAATGGCCGTGAGTATTTATCTCGTGATCTTGCTAAACATCTGGCCAGCAATGGCATTATCCACCAAACCTCTTGTGCGTATACACCCCAACAAAATGGTGTCGCCGAACGCAAGAATCGCCATTTATTGGAAACAACACGTGCACTTATGTTTCAAGCACGTACTCCCAAGAGATTTTGGTCGGATGCGGTTCTTACGGCTTGTTTTCTTATTAATCGCATGCCGTCGTCAGTGCTCAATGGTAGCACTCCCTTTTCTCGGCTATTTCCTGGTAAAGAACCGTTTCCTCTGCCTCCCCGTATCTTTGGTTGCTTATGCTATGTTCGGGATACCCGACCAACCCTTTCTAAATTAGATCCTAAGGCAATACAATGTATTTTCTTGGGTATCCTAAAGATCAGAAAGGGTATCGGTGTTTCTCTCCTGTCTTAAAGAGATATTTTTTCACTCGGGATGTTACTTTTGTCGAATCAAACTTTCCACCGCTTCCCCAATCAATAGGTCCGGCACCCCTAATTTATCCAGACGAAGATTTTTTGCTGTTTCCTCCTCAAACACAACAGCCTCCAGTACAGGTGCCCTCTCTTACCGAGCCAGTCACCCAGGATGATGGTCCACATACACCAAGTCAGCCATTAACGACGTCCACCACAGAATCATCCTCCTCTGGTTCCACCAGTAGCTCCGGCTCCAATGAGCTGCCTCCACCAGTTCCGCCCGCAGCTCCGGAGATTCTGCCTCCAGCACGTCCTCGTCGTGCATGTCGAAATCATCCCTTGTATGTTGACAACTATAAAGGTCTTAGTTGCCATACTCAGTCTCTGGTAGCTACTATTGATGGAATTCAGATCCCCAAGAACGCTGAGGAGGGTCTCCGACATCCTGGTTGGCGTGCTGCTATGCACGAGGAGATAAAGGCTCTCCAGGAGAATCATACCTGGGACTTAGTCGATTTACCTACTGGTAAACAGGCTGTCGGTTGTAAGTGGGTGTTCACGATTAAGGTGAAACCGGATGGCACTCTTGATCGATTGAAGGCTCGTCTGGTGGCCAAAGGATTCTCTCAAACATATGGTGAGGATTACTTTGAGACCTTCTCTCCTGTGGCCAAAATAACGTCCGTTCGTGTTCTCATGGCGTTGGCCGTTCGCTATGACTGGCCTTTACTTCAGCTAGATATCAAAAATGCTTTCCTCCACGGGGATCTTGACGAAGAAGTCTACGTGATGCAACCTCCCGGGTTCGTTGCAAGGGAGGGTAAGGTGTGTCATCTCAGGAAGGCTCTCTATGGCCTGAAACAATCACCACGTGCGTGGTTTGGTAGATTTACACAGGTGGTTACTCAATTTGGAATGTGTCAGTCGAAGAAGGACCATTCAATCTTCATCGACACACATCTGCTGGAAGAATACTGCTTGGTGTCTACGTTGATGACATTGTAATCACGGGAGATGACAGACAGGGTATTGCAAATCTCAAGAAGTTTCTTGGAGAACAATTTCAAACCAAAGATATGGGATCCTTGAACTATTTCTTGGGTATTGAAGTCACACGGGGAAAGCGGAACATTGTAATGTCTCAAAGAAAATATGTACTGGATATACTAAATGATGCAGGCATGATGCAAGCAAAGGGAGCAAACTCACCTATGGATCCAGGGGCGAAGTTACTTCCAGACGAAGGGGTCCTGATGACCAATCCAGATCAGTATCGTCGAGTGGTTGGTAAACTCAACTACTTGGCAGTCATGACGCGTCCGGATATTTCTTTTGCAGTAAGCGTCGCGAGTAGATTCATGGCTTCTCCAAGAGTTCCACACTGGCAGGCAGTTCTCAGAATTCTGTGTTATCTAGTAAAGAATCCAGGGAAAGGAATTCGAATGGAGAATAACGGACATTCTTGCATTGAGTGTTTTACTGATGCTGACTGGGGAGCAAGTCTGGCAGATAGACGGTCTACATCTGGCTACTCCGTATTTGTTGGCGGAAATCTTGTATCGTGGAAAAGCAAGAAACAAAGTGTGATAGCACGCTCAAGCTCAGAAGCAGAATATCGAGCTATTGCTCATGGCACGTCAGAAATATTATATATGAAGCATCTCCTACAAGAACTGGGAGAAGACGCAGGATCTCAAGTGGCAGACCTATGGTGTGATAACCAATCTGCTATTCACATTGCCACCAACCCAGTATTTCATGAAAGGACGAAGCATATTGAAATTGATATTCATTTTGTTCGTGATGAATATACAAAAGGAGTGATAAGGTTTCAACATGTGCGGACCGGCGACCAGATAGCTGATATCTTCACAAAGCCTCTCCTGGGTCCCCGGGTTCAATTTTTATGTAACAAGCTGGGCATGATTGACATCTATGCTCCAGCTTGAGGGAGGGTGTTAAGAGTTATATTAGAAATAAGTGTTATATTAGAGTTATTAGTAATTGGGCTTTAGTCCCATATTGCTTAGAGTAATAGGAGAGGAGGCTAGCCTCTCCTATATATATGTAGTCTCTCATCAATAAACAAATCATCCCATTATTCTATTCTACACAACGTAAACCTACAACTCCTTGAGAGTAGGCAACACCTGGTATGTGGTCTTTATAGCATAGACACAAACTTTCTGAAATAATTATCGATAAACGTTACAAAATAAGAAGCACCGCCAATAGATTTTACATTCATTTGACCGCAGACGTCCAAGTGAATCAACTCGAATAACATCGACTTCCTTGAAGATGGATGACTTTTGAAGGATATCCTATATTGTTTCCCAACCATGCATTGTGTGCACTTCTTTAATTTTGTGAACTTTATCCATGAAATCACCTTCTTATTCACTAAGTAGCTCATTTTTTTCTCATTGATATGGTTGAACCGCATGTGCCACCTCGGTAGACTCTTCACTGGGCTGTGTTCACCTCATGTACCTCTTACGCACATATAGTAAAGACCAGGCTTCTTGCTTTCTTTGACAATTACCATCGAATATCTGGAAAGCTTCAACTGATCATTTCTGAAGAGATTGAATAATCCCCCATCATCCAACCATCTAACTGATACCATGTTGAAATGGATTCGGGGACATGACAAACATCTCTGAGCACAAGAATTGCCCACATATTGGTCTTCAAATACACATCTCCTATGACAACCGCCTTTGACATATTTTCGTTGTCCATCTTCAACACTTCAAAGTCTCATGTTGTGTACGTAACAAACGATGTCCTGTAGTAAGATACGTGCGACGAAATCCCTGAGTCCACCAGCCAAGAATTGACATTGCAGTCAAGGTTCATGATAAACTCCTCACCCACAATAACAACGTCATCTTTATGTACTGAGACAGTTGTTGTAGTATTCTCACTTTACTTTCCTTTGTCGTCCTTCTCTCTTCAAAGCGAATCAGTTCTGTGTGGCCCTGCTTTCCATAACGATAACATTCGGAGTCCTTCTACCGACCCTTGGACATCCCTTTGATTTTGTCCCTGCTACCGTCCAGACCCTTGCTTTTACTCGTTTTCCAACTCTCTGAAACAAGAATCTCTGAATGAGATGTAGATGAAGTGTCTTGAGATTTCCTTCATATCTTTTCACTGAACACATGCCCTTGGTAAATTCCAAACTGATTACGCATTCTCGACCAAAAGCAATCATGGACATTCAAATGATCTCTCACGAGTCTGGCAAAGTACACATCAACCAAAGTCCATGTACCTCGTCGTCGAACATTATTTTCATAGAGGATAACTGGTCAACCACGTCCTCGAACTCAGTCAAGTGATCGGTAATAGACGAACCATTCTTTTACCTATCATCTATCAGATTAGGACAATTTGTTAATCCCGGTCTTGTTCGCATACAAAGATTCCAATATCTCCCACAACGTTTTTGTATGCTCAATATTGATGATGTGATTATACACATTCTCGTCCACAAGCAGCCTTATATACCTACACATCTGTATATGCTCAAAACTCTGGTACTTATCTAATTTCCTACTGGACTTCTCAGAAGCAAATACCGGAAGATGTAGCTTCTTAACAAACAACAAATCCTTCATCTTGCTCCACCAATAATAATAGTTAGAACCGTTCAGGTTTTTCATGCGATTGGTTTCTATCTCTTCTATCCGGTATAGATGTCACTTTCCTGACACCTTGCAACCACAAGCTTTGATACCTCTGTTGGAAACGAACGCGAAAAATCGTTCCCCAAACCAAGAGAACTTGGTGAGGACAAAAAAAATCGCACAAACCAATTACGCCAAAAGTCACACAAGAGCACAACGCAAACAGAACGATTTTACATGGAAAATCCTGACGGAAAAAATCATGGGATGATCGGAGTCCATTCCGAAAAAACTTCTACTAATGAAATAAAGAAAGTATACCGACTCCTTTACAAAAGAATCCACCAATCCACACGTATCACCATAACTCTTCAAGTACAATGGAAATAGATAATAAGAAGAAAGTGAAATATTTATATGAGGATAGAAGAATATGGTATAGAGTATAGAGGGTTGAATATTTATATGGAGGATAGAAGAATATGGAGAGGAACAACCCCTTATCAAGTGGGTCTGATGATCAACGTCCTGAATATTCATGATACGAACCCATTCTCTAACTTCTCTATACCTGTGTGAACCTAGTGACACTGAAGACTGATGAGTACCTACTGAGCTACTGCACTGAATCTGACGAATACCTACTGAGCTACTGCAGATACTGAAGACCGATGAGTACCTACTGAGCTACTGAATCTACTATACTAGTGTTGCTGATAGCTGCTACACCTACAAGTTCTGCACCACATTGCTACACTAGTTACAAGTTAGAACCTGTATCAGAACATGTATCAGCTCTGTATGAGAGAGAGAAGAGGGCCTAATTATAAATTCAGAGCAGTAATTCAAAGTCTATAAATAGTTGTAGACAGAAGGAGAGAGGTGTGGAATGTAATAGTTTCTTTCTTTTCAAGTTACTGAATAGATAGTTGTAACCAACTTTCCCTTCAAATTTTCCATTTGAATAAAATTCTCAACTCTTTCTTCTTCTTCACTCTTCTTCTCTGTAGATCTCAATTTTAGCTCCATCAGTTGAAGAATCATGTCCAATCTCACGAGTTCTCCTCCCATGCCGAATTAATTAAGGAGGAGCTCCATCAATTCAGAATTCGCACATCAAGTAGTCCTAAAGCAGCCAAAAGGTTGGGATCTTTCCAAGCTCATGAAAAGAAGCAAGAACAAAAACATGTGGAGAAATCATTTGAAAGAAAATTAAGATTGGTGAGAGGCCCTACTGGTTCCACAAAAGGAAGCAAATGCAAGGATAGTTGAGGCGGTGGCCAAGGATATGGAAGTTCACAAGTCCGAGTTCATGGAAGATCTCAAGGTCAAGGTCCTGCCCTGTTTACAAGGAAAAAACATAAGCACTCATGGAGAAAAGATTCAGGCCAAAGTCTTACAAGAGCGATTGACTTCTCATCACAGAGCTTGATAGAGGGCAAACAGAGCACAAGTTCGAGGAAGGAGAGGTAACGAGTTTTTACCAAATATAAGAAAAAAAAATATAAATGGTTGAAAGTGGGTTTCTTGAATAAAAGCTTAACGAAGAATCAAGATGGACAAACAGTTTCCAAGTTACCAAAAGTTGGCACTAGCGTTGAGAATCAGAAATTGGTTGGTAGGAGGTGGAAACACAAGTTCAAGTTTAAGAGAGGATGCTGCAAACTAAACATGATTTTCTTCTTGACTACCGCTAAAGCTAAAGGTTCTATTGGTGTGAGTCGTCCAAGTTTTGTGAATTTTAATTTATTTCATACTTTTTAGGAAAGAGTTTGGAGTCTTTGGACAAATCCAAGGTGGCCCAACCAATATATCGCATGAGCTCAAGATGACTAGAAGACTCAGTTCAGCCAAAAAGCTAAAGCCAGTTAAAGTTGTTGACATATTCACAAAGCAATAAATCAAGAATTATTTTCGAAGATCCGAAGATTGTTCAAGATGTGTTCAATGGATGATTTGGATTAATGAATGATGTTAAAAACATAATCCAAATCAATTTAGGACTAGATTTAATATTTCTTTAGGAGTTTATTTAGATTGAGTCCGGAATAAGAAATTACCATATTTGGTGCAGGAGTATGCTTATTATTGTAGGTCAGTTAGCCCATAGTCGGTTATAGTATGAGTTGGTTTGTTATCCAACTATAAATAGAGACATACAAGTTGTGCCACAGGTGCTAAATAAAAGCCACAAAAGACATTGATTATAGAAAGAAATATTAGAGTAGTAGAGAGGAATAAGGTTTGTATAGTTAAAGTATAGTAGGGTTTTATATTTTGCCAAAACAATGTTTTTTTCCTAGACAAGGTCAGTCATTAACGAGATCATCCGTCCTATATGATTAGAACCAAGACCCCCTACCATTTAATTAAACCTTTGTCCGGGCTGAGATCGAACCCACGCCCACTTCTCCTCTCCCTTACCAGTGCACTAGATCGCCTCCCTGGTGGTTTATTAGAGTAGTCATTGGCCATTGGCTAGATGTCTACTTTAATCCTAGAATAAAGTATGTATTTCTAACTTTTTTGCTAGCACTTGACCTGGTAAAGTACCTGCGACCAATCAAGACTTTCTTGCGTATGAAATCAAAATTGGCTGCCTATAAAGATGCTTTACAACACACTTCCTATACATGTCTCCAACCATTGCATTCTTTTCTATCAACGAAAAGAGGTTCTTCCCCATTCAACAAGAAAGCTTTAGAGGAATTTGATGCAATGGAGGTTTCACTCCTATATCATGTGTGTATTCTTTGCTTCATTTTTTTTTTTGACTGCTGAATAAAGAAAAGTCCCGGCGGCCAGTTAGAACCTATTCTCCACAAAATCCAACATTGATGAACTAGGCTAGAGGATGGTAGCAATGAGAATATGTGATGGTGACTTCAGTTAGTTGCAACTAGGTAGGACACTAATCTAGGAGGAGGAGGTTGGTGATGTCAGAACAACAAGTGCTCGTTGGAGTTAGTCAAGACCGAAGGTTGGGAAGGAGGTAGCAATGGGATGAGGGAGTAGGTGATAAAGATGGTGGTTCTAGATTTTATGCGACAAATCCATAAATTAGGGCTAGGGGTGAATTAGGTAGGATGATGGGGGTTAGTTCTCTTATGGCGGCAATGGACGTCAAGAGGCATGGTGTCGAATAAATTGATGGATTTGAATTGGTCTTGGGGGTGTGATGGACATGTACAACCTATATCTACAAGTTATAACCTATCAAATCGAGACCCTCACCTATGTACTCCATCAACCTCGACTTCACCATCTGACTCTAACCTGAGCATCCTCTGACCCACGACCAACCCGAGCTCTCTACAACCACCTCTCTATTCCCTTTCCTCGACTCGACACCAATTGCTGGCAACCAACTGTGGAATGCTCAAGGTAGATCCCAGCTGGTCCCAGACCAGACTTCGTTCTTCCTTTGGTTGCGATCGACTTGTGCCTACCATTGTCGACCGATGACCCACTCCCGACCTCCCTCCATCTATGCGACGTAATAGTCGACAAACCTACGACTATCTGGATCCGACCTTCTAAGACACCTCATAGTTTGCCTTCCATTCACTTGCGAAAATGCAAAAGTGAACACTACTTTCTACGGTGTCTGGTCTTTCTCAAGCTTCATATTCAATAAGATAAAATAATGCACCATTTAAGTTCCACTATCATTTGAGAGACGTCCCTCCAAACCAGAATCCGGTAGCATTAGAAAATTCCTAACACATATAAGGTCAAGTATAAAACCAGGTGGAAAGTATCCCACTAAGAAGGTCAAGTTTTTCCTCTTTCCAAGATCTAAACTTCTCCTCTCTTCTCTTCTAAAAACCTACACGTATAAAACTTCGATATCTTCTTCCTCCCTTGTGTGAATCCATATATGTTTGTTGCAGTGGAAAAATCTACAAGTAGAACACTTAGATATGTTACTCCTCCCTCGTCCGAATTCATTCATGTTTGTTGCATGGATAATGATGAAGAAGAAGAGACGAGATCTTTTGACCAGGAGGAAGAGAGAACTAACATTCCTTATATGGGTGATCCCAACAAAGATCCTCTCTTTAGCTTAATAAAAAAGATGAATGAAGCTTACAATTGATGCCATTTAGTTTGTCTATTTTGTTCTTGTGACTCTTTGAAGAATTGACATATTAATAGAAGTTCCGTTAAAGTTTTGTGTTTGCTGCATAATGTGCTAACCTACTTGATTAGATATTTTCGCCTCAAATATGTATTATATAGCATAGATATGAATTGTTCACTTTTTTTTTAATACTTTTAAGGTCTTAATCATGGATCCTACAATCCAAACTCTGGATCCCTATCAGCTTCGGACCTTTCACGGTTTTACTATTCAGTCCGATATTGACAAAAAAAAACATGCATATTATCGTGATGCGGTTAGCCTATTGGACAAGTCTCACTTTCTTCTTGGTTTCTACCTCATATTGGTTTACATCTTTCAGAGTAATGGCAGCTATTGAGGTGCAGCAGGAGGCACCCAAGGATAGCATCTTCCTTGGAGGTTACTTTTTGTTGGACTCAGTAGGTTTCGATCTATGGAGTAGTGTAGTTATTTTGTTTGGTTTATTTGTAAGTTATTTTACTTCGTCTGACGTGGATATGTTCCAAACTTGGCATTAAGAAGTTGAAATGCTAACTTTTGGATTAGTAAAGTATTCATAGATGTAGTAATTTGTACATAAGATGAATCATTACCCTATGCATATGGTAAAACACAGTCTAATTTATCTGATTCGTATTAGATAATGGTCTATTTTATCAAATTCTTATTAGAATTTGTTTTATATTAAAAAAAAATTAAAAATGGTGTTCCTATGTCATGACTCCTACCTATGCAGGGTCTTAGGAGGATCGGGACGTACGCGAGTCTTACCCCCATATATATGAAGAGGCCGTGTCCACTTTAGTGTCCAGTTCCTCGTCGGACAACGCACTATGTAATGGGCTTGTGGCTAGTATGACTCAGTCAGAAGCTTAGTATACGAGAATCTTTTTCGGCATCAAATCGATTCGGACGAATACTATGAGAACCTTTCCAACTAATAGATCGGATTATGTTGGAATAAGTCCTAGATGCAGTGGACTGCGTCTTGGCGAGTGAACTCTATATAAGAGTTCCTTCAACAGAACCGGTCTGTTGTAGTTTTCTTAAATGTTTTCACTGATTGGTTTTAATGAATGTGTTTCACGTCGATTTCTGCATTCATTCCTGAGAATTTTGAGAGAAATGATAGAAGAAGGATTCTAACACGATTTTGGTGCCATTGCAGAAGCGCGTGTAACTGACGCTTGATTGTTGCAAAGCGGTCTCCTTCTCTCGGCATATTCTCTACTCGGTGGGTTGTTCGGACCCATATTTTCTACTCCTTCACGTCAACAAATTCTTATTACCTTGAACACATTCCAATCAATGAGGCATGGTTGAATGTATCTAGCAAATAATAGCCACAATGCATGTTGTACCACTAAGAGTAGAACATGGGATAAATGTGGTTGTCGAGTGTATCTATGCACAAGACTTATAATAAAAGCTTTGTACGCGAAAAGCGCAATTGTGGTTCAAAACCACATAACTATTGGAAGGTAAACGGTATCTAAAACGTCGGTTGTGGCATGGTGCCTCGGGGTATTTGGTGCCTACGGGTCACCAAATCGGAACATACGACTTTGAAAAAAATGAACTGTTGCACGAGTATATAGATAAAACTTCTTAATTATGTTTATGTTTAATGCATATGTTTCATAGATAAACTATTCACACACTTGCATGGTCATGGATAACTTGTGCACAAGGTTGGGCTTTCCTCTGAATGGTATCCGGGGCACTGGAACCGAATCGACCTAGGGGAAAATTATGTTAACGTGCTTCGGCACAAGGCATTGTGAGACCTCCAGTTGACCTTGCAACCTGGACTGATAGGACGCGTCGCAATGCCAGGGAATAGTCCTTCATGGTGTTGATATCACCAATGACCGCATATAAGATAGATAGCATGCTCACATATTGTCTTCTGCAGGAACGGTAAGTTTTATCTCTGTTTCAATGTAGGGACGGACACATCGATTGAGTAAGCTATCACTGATAAGTGATATAAATTCTATGTTTACTGCTTTTATGTATGCTAACAATATGAACTGTAATTCACCTAGTTCTGAATAACAAGATAACTTTAAATCCATGCTTCTGTTAATAAGCAGGTTCGTCCCGCTCACTAGTGCATTCCCAAGTGTACTAATTCCTAACTCCGCAGGTGTCAAGAACATTGAGGATCCACGGTACTAAGGTGAAGCTGAAGTTCGGAGAGACGACTTAAAGCTCTTCCTATTTTGAAGTATTTTGGAGCCAGTTCATCTTGAAGGCTTTTGGTTTTAACGTATACAATGGTGTAAATGTATGGGACGACAAGTATTATTTCATGGCAGCTTGTCGAATATTTTTATTATTTCATGAATGTAGCCGAGACGACATATCGAATGTAAATTTGATCTTGTACTTCGTTACAAGTTCTTAATGAAAAGCTATTTTCTTCCTATACTGTGTCTTCAGCTTTCTGCGATTGTGAAATTTCAACATGTTATTCAAAAGAATTATCAAATGCACGTTCTTGCCTTGTACAAGTACAATTTAGACTTGTACGACATCAAGTCCGGTAACGACTTAGCAATTCGGTAGAATCGGGACGTGACATCCACGACTTTGACAACCTCCAGGATGCAAGCAACAAGCCATACTGTCGAACCAAGCGACGCTCTTTGGACAACACTAGATATTTAATTTAAATTTGAATACAGGATGTATCTAGTTTGAGGGCATGTAAGCTATAGTGGGAATTGTCTTACGTTTAAGTTGTACAAATAAATTATACAAATTGCTACAGTTGGGACTTGTGACCCTTGGACATTGAGGGTTGGGACCGTGTCATTTCCTTACACCCTTAGTATACTAAGGCATAACATCATGTATAGAGGATTTTCTTCTAAATACATAGCCAGGACCAGCTGGACTAAGTAGTCAACCAGATCCAACTTATATTAGTATATTACTGTAAATGAAAAAAGTTCTACAACCAGAAACCTAGAATAGTCCCCCTGTGAACCTCAACACCATGTATACAGGTGGTATTTAAGTCATTTAAACATAGTGCAACCAAAGGTACTTGGTAGTAATACCTGCAGTGGCTTCATAACACCATTTTCTTGGTCTCCATTCCTGCTGAGAGCCTCTAGAGCTTGAAGCTCCATAGAGTCTCTGACAAGCTGACTCAAAAAGGTCACATCATCCGACATGACACCTAGCCCTCTTAAAAGCTTTGAACCAAGCTGTAAACTGGTCTGCAGTGATAAGATAATATATATAAAAAACACAATTTTAGAGCACAACATGATATATATCTCAGAAGAAAGATACATCCATGACCATCATTTGAAGTTTTCTTTCCATGTTACCTCCGCGTTTTCAATTATAGCATCTGTTGCACCTGCTTTCTTCAGATCTAACAGATGAGCCAGATCTTCAGCTCTTGCATATATAGGGATCTGCCAAAATATATATTCTTCAGTTGGCAATATAATATCGAAGATTGTGTCAATTCCATATAAAAGGAGCTACCTAACCTTGCTCAGATGGGAACCTATAGCTTCCATCTTAGGGGCTGTTTGGCAAACGTGAAGTGGGGGGGTGAATTCCCACTTTACGTGGATTTGGAGGATGGTAGTGCATATTCACCGTTTGATAAATAGGTGAAGTGAAAGTTGAAAGTGGCAGATTTGATGGCTGCCAGTTCCTGTCGGGTGTAGTAGGGGGGTGTTTCCTTCTGCTGCCACATTCGGAGTTGGCAGCCGGATGTGGATTGGAATCCTTCTTCTTTTTTAATTAATTACTTAATCTATTGTTGATTCCATTTTAAACTAATTATTCGCTTCACATATTGGTTAATTTTTGCTGCCATATTTCATTTTAAACTACTCTATTGTTGCTTTCATTTAAACTAATCGAATTGTTGCTGCATCATTTCACCGTTTGGTTAAAAAAATTGTTAAGTAATACTAATTATTTATTATTTTTTCAACTAATTATTTATTAAACTAACTACTAATCAATCAAAAATTAATTAAAATTTATTAATGTTGTTATTAATTTTTTGTTGGTTAGTTAGTAATTAATTATTAATTTATAAAATTTTAATTCTTAATTAGTTTGTAATTAATTTTGGGTTCATAAATTTTATATTCTTAATTACTTAGAAATTATAATATACTCTTTTACTTTCCATTTTCACTTTTTATCCCAACCAAACACATCTATCTAATTTTCATTTCCTACTTTTTCACTTTCCTATCCCAACCAAACACATTTGTTCCCTACTAGGGGGACAAGGAAGTGGATGGATTCCTATCCTTCCATCTTTGAAAGTCAAAATCCAAGTTTTCCAACACTTACGGTTAACCAAACAGCCCCTTAGGTTACTTATGTTGGCCATTTGAAAATTATATAAGATTTTAATTTTATTCCAGGGTTGAGTTCTATCTGTCATTTGCTGCCCTATCTCCCATTCCACAGCTCCATAGCATCTATATGTCATAAAGTAATAGCGGTATGTTTTCATGAAAAGGATAGTTTGGTTAAATGATTCTACCACATCCCAAATCTTTTAAAAGAGCTTCATTTAGGTCTTTGATTCTGCCTTATCCCTTTACAGCATGACAATAGCATGTCACCTCAACAAGCACCACCATCTCCTATTAGCGCCCCATCACCACCACCCCCACCCCCTCCCCAACACCCCCCCCCCCCCTCCCCCAACCCACCCCCCCACCAACACCCACCCACATAAACACCAGCACCAGCAGCACATCCACCAAACAAAAATGATGAATATGGGAATAAGGTTCAAAAGAACGAAGAATACAGTGAGAACATGACTGCAAAAATCAAATATTACCGCAGGGAATGCAAGCCGAATTCTTTCAACACCCTCTGTCGTTCTTTTTTTTCCTGTATACATGATCATGACAGCTTTGGGAGAAGAAATCCCAGCAGATTGCAGAACTTCTGCGCGCGATCCATCTCCATAAAGTATTGGGAAACCCGACTTTCGAGCTGCCTGATTAGATTTTGAGAGAGAATTATCATCAAATCATCACTTTGGATATCAAGAATTTCTACTCATTAAGTGTATAATGATTAACGAAAAATTCATAGTAATAAAATATCATGTATTTACCTTTACCACCCCAGGATTAAGATCAAACACAACATAAGGATATCCTACATTATCACCATCTAAACCAGAAGCCAATGGAGTGGATAATAAATTGGCCAAAACCTGCACAGATTACCAAATACTTTGATATGGCTAATAGTCTTATAGATACTACCAAAAATAGAATGCTAGCTGTAATACCTGGCCCATTTGCCCAAATCCTAGAATAACAACAGGTTCAGTAGCATTAAAGTTCACCATCTCAGTCTCTTTCTGTCAAAATAGCTTTCATGAATTTAACGTGTGAAGTTCTTAGTCATATAAAGGACATTCTATCATTCTCTACACGTTTGAGAACAAATTTAAGGCACCGTCTATTATTTGATACACATAAATCTAGCACACCATTGATTAATCATTACAGACAAATCTAGGACATACTTCACTGGCTTCAAACTTCTCATCTATAACCACAGCAGCTCTCCTTCCAATTTCATTTAGTACTGGAGTCAGTGCCATTGACAGCACTACAACAATTATGAGAAGTTTGTTCAACTCAAGTGGTAGCACTCCAAGCCTGTATACGAAAATTTGAGGGTGAACTTAACATAGAGCCAAACAGCTTAAAACGGTTACCTTGCCATTGTGGTTTTCAATTAACTGACTTGTTTGCCAAAGAAAATACAACAAATCCAAACTCCCCTCCTTGCGAAAGAAGCAAGCCCACTCGAACACTTTCTTGGAGTGTTAACCCAACGCGGGGACCTATTGCAGTTGTTATCAGTGTCTTGATAACAATTAAACCTGCTAAAAGGGATAGTACATTTGGCCATTCTCGAAATAAGAGCTGCACAACAAAAATAGTCAAATGGTCAAAAAATATGAAATTCCATCTAAAACATAGCAGTTCATATTTTAGCTAACTTATGTAAACTACAACTCAAAGTTCGTAGAAATAAAACAGCCTCAAGAATGAAATTTTATGTTTGAAAGGAAACCAAATCACAACAGTTACTTTCTTAATTGTCCTAAACATATCTAGCATAATGCTGGATAAATATTCACCAAAACTGCTAAACACAACGTGTCAAATTTCATTTCTGATCACAGTGACCAATCTACTTCAACTATTGTTAGTGTCCCAATCGGGAGCCCACATTTGAATTGCCAATCATTCTCTTGAATAAAAATACTATAAACAGTCCCTATTGTTCATTTTGTCATATTTGACATTTGCTTGGTGGTGGTGTGGCCTTCATGAATTCTGTCATCTGCAATTTTTATTATGGTCGATTCCTAACAACCTGGTTTTCTATCAATAAGAAAGGGCATCAAGATTGGTTGTCAGTTGATTAATAATCATGATTTTACTTGCCCACATTTCCAGCCATATTCAGCACCTAAGAAACACCAAATTACTTCACAAAATTTCATACTGTTCATAGCTTATTATTTCAAATGCATATGAGAGAGACGTAGGTGTATCTGATGTATATACCAAGCAAGAACTTCGCATTTACTTCATGGGTTAGGCTCCATTCCACTTTTATGATTTGTAGACAATTAAGGATGTGTGAATCACTGTGATGGTGTTGATCACTGATTGGATTGCCAAGATGGCCGTGCTCCACAGAATTCCTTGCTACAATATATATATATATATATATATATATATATATATATATATATATAGGAGACTAGCCTTTTGGGAGATCCTTGGGTTGACCACCGGAGCATTCCGGACTGGTTGAATACCTAGGGAAGGGCTCCTCTTCCTTGGCGGGGTCAGGTGAGCCGCATCATCGGGTTGGGTGCGTGGTAGTTAGCGGATCTACATATACCGACAAATCTTGCTAATCGCATTCGTCACATTCCGATTGCTGGAGATGTTGACCGGTTAGTCTGGAGGTGGAATGGCAGCCATACGGGTGCTTTGTTTCCAACTCGTTTATGATCAAACATGGGAGCATTTTGCTACTTGGGAGTATGCATATATTGTTTGGCAGAAAGGTATTGCGATGAAGTTTCAATATTGTATGTACAAGCTTCTGATAGGTAAACTACTTACTAGGGACCGTTTGCACCGATTCGGAATACTTATTCCTGACCTTAGTTGTGTGTTATGCGGCCAAATGCCGGAGTCTATGATGCATTTGTACTTCGAGTGTCCTTACTCCGAGGAAGATTAGCAGGCGCAAAGAAGGGTGCTAAAGTTGAGGATTAGGGGATCTATGCAACTCTCTAAGGTCATGGAAAACATCTTAGGGGCTCGACGGAGAGAATTGCTTTGGTTCAAGGAGGCTTGTACCCGACTGGCTTCTGTAGTATGACATATCTGGAAGGAAAGGAACAATAAAATTTTGTCGGACTTAGTTCAACTCCTACTCAAGTTCTCCATAACATTGAGTTTGATATAAAATGGTTGATATCAAATTGGACCCCCACATAAAGGGCCTAGTTGTAACAAGCATTTTATCAATACAATAACCTTCTTCCATATATATATATATATATATATATATATATATATATATATATATATATATATATATATATATATATCCTACTAATTTTTATGGGGCATTTCGATGCTATGCTCTATAGACATGAGAAAGTTTGGAGAAGAATGGTTCCGGATGCAACTCTATAAGACTTCCGAAGTTGCTTACTTCAATCCTGACTTCAGGGTTTGGAGCGAGTAGGTCACCTGTGGACTTGGAATAACAAGTCAGATCATAAGCGAGTTGTATGCCAGTTGGATAGGGCACTGGAAAACCGTTTTTGGTTTAGCTTGTTCCCAATACTGTGGCTGAGGGGTTGGCGGCAGGAACCAGTTCAGTTAGATAAACCCAAGTTAAACCATTTCGATATAATAACAAATGGCCTTTGATGAGGGGTTATGAGGACGTGGTTATAGAAGGGCTACAGGAGGATGCTCCTGGGAACTCACAATACCGGTTCGTTTAGAAGCTTCAGAAGGTCAAGAGCGGCCTCAAGAAATGGAGTCGGACATGTACTTACCACAGAGTGCAAGATGTGGAGGGTAAACCATAGGATGTGCAGGCGCCCTACAAGGGGATGTCCTCAACCTGGTCTTGGCGGCTGAGGAGAAGGTTCTCATCGAGGAGGTTGAGCTACTTCGGCTCCAGGAGGAGATAGACTTGGCCCAACGGGTTAAATGTGCATGGTTGAAGGAGGGTGATCAGAGCACTAAATTTTTCTATAATATGGTTCGTATGCGACAGCATCGTAATTATATCAACAAATTGATCGCTCCTGATGGTGTTGAGGCTATTCTCTAGGACATTTGCAGGCCGAAGCGATCAGGTATTATTCAGAGCTTTTTAATAAGAATACTTACATGACTAAGTTTCACGATGTTTTTTGTAAGCGACTGGTTACGGAGTATGGCAACATGGGCCTTCTGGACCCTGTTAGGATGGAGGAAATTGAAGCTATAGTGTTTAAGGCTGATCCGACAAAGACGCCAGGCTCGGACGGATCGGTAGTAAATTTTATAAAGTGCATTGGGACGTACTCAAAGGAGATATATTGGAGATCATACAGGACTTCTTTGTGAATAGACGTCTACCGCGGCAACTAAATCATAAGTTTCTGATGCTTATTCCAAAAAAGGAGGGAGCCACTTCGTTGTCGGATTTCAGGCCGATAGCTTGTTACAATTGTTTGTATAAGCTGATAACACATCTTATTTGTCGGCGTAGAGGACATCATGCCAGAGCTAGTTTCGTGCAATCAAGCAGCCTTCATCAAAGGGAGTGATATCGGACAATAACTTGTTGGCACACGAGATGGTCTGTAGCTTCAACAAAGTTGGTGGGGAGAAAGCATGCATTAAGTTGTATTTGCGGAAGGCCTATGATACAGTTAATAGGGACTTTGTTTGTCATATTATAACTGCTATGGGATTTGATCATAGGTGGGTGGAGATGGTTCGGGAGTGTATCATGACTGCTACATTCTCTATATTGATCAGAGGCCAACATCATGGGTTTATCCATAGCAATAGAGGGATTCGTCAGGGGGATCCCTTGTCTCCGTATTTGTTCACTATTGTGATGGAGTATTTCACATGTATTCTGGATGTGGCGGTACATCAGCATCATATCCGACCAATCTACTTGAAGGTGAGACCACACGTCTCGCCTTTGATATATGCAGATGACTTATTAGTTTTTATGAACATCGATCGATGGGCTGCATGCACTGGAGGAGGTCTTACAAACATTTGCAGCTAATACTGGACTTCACCTCAATAGGGACAAGAGCACGATGTACTTCAACCTGCACTGTCCGGACAAAAAGAAAGAGCAAATGTGCTGGAAGTGATGATGGAGGAGTTGCTTGTGAAATACTTAGGATTCCCCTATCGGTCAACTGTGATAAAAATACAGAATGTCAGAATTTAGTAGAATACGCCAGACGAAGAGTGAAGGGGTGGCATGCTCAAAGCTTGTTATTTGGAGGACATATCGAGTTAGTGCGATCAGTGATTACAGCTATTGCGAGGTATTGGATGCAGGCGACTATGATTCCTTATGCTACCATCAGAAAAATAGAGAGGATATGTGCTCATTTTGTTTGGCACGGTAGAATTCATGCTATCAGTTGACATGTGCAGGCCAAGGTGTGAAGGAGATGTTGGGCTACAATCCCTAAGGGATATGCGGGTCAACGCAGGGATAAAGCTAACCTGGAAATTCATATTTCAAAAGACTCTTTGGTCTAAATGGATGGAGTACAGGTACATGAAGGGGGCAAACTTCCGGGTGCACCGTGGTAACAGTAATGATTCGGTGACCTTTAAAACAATGTTACTTCACAGACATGCGGTACAACGGGAGGTGCTTAGATCCTTCAAAGATTGGTTGAATACGAATTTGTAGTTTGACCCATGGGTTAAGTACCAAAGTCTGACTGATCGTTGTGGGCGACTGGTATTGGTCCGGTAACTGGACAGTAGAGGGTCAGTTGTCTTATTATATACGGGGCTTGGCATCTTAAGGGACATGCGTAGGCTAGGCAGTTCGGAGACCTGATCTAATCATTACATATAGATGTGAGCTTGCATGCAGACATGTGGGTATGGAAAGATGCTCCGAACGGAAAATTCGAGCATGGCAGAGTATACAAGGCTATACGTGGTCACCATGTACCCTTGGCAGATTCAAAGTTCATATAGATGAAGGGGGCAACCAGGAAGATGCAGTTATGCATGTACAAGGTGCGGTTGGGTCGCCTATTAACTCCGGAACGATTGGCGAGGTTCGGTGTCAGAGTGGATAGCCAAGGATGTATTTTATGTCGGAATGCCAATGAATCCATGATGCACTTATTTTTCCACTGTTCGATCTCTGCACAAATATTACTTGAGCATGGTAGAAAGATAAACCGGACGTTTGTCGGCATATGGGACAGACAGGGTGATCGCTGAGTTGAAACAGATGCGAAGTAGAGGTGCCGAGTGGTTTAAGGAAGCAAGGATACGGTTGTTTGCAGCAGTCTGGCACATTTGGAAGGAACGAAACCGGCAATTTTTGAAGGTCTTGAGACCTCTGTCATTGGGATTATTCACAATGTAGAGTGTGATGTGGGTGTTTTGATGGCCAAAACCACCATCTAATTAGACGGAATGTAAGATTTTACTGATTTTATACAATTACCTTTTCCCAATATATATATATATATTTTTCCCAATATATATATATATATATATATATATATATATATATATATATATATATATATATATTTGGAATAAGGGTAAATTTTATTCCACGCAAATCGCAGTAAAGGTATTACAATACACTATTCTCATATCTCTCCCTCCCCAGTTAAGGGGTCATTACAGATACATCGAATTCTATATTATGTAGAATTCCTACAGGCGGAGTAGCCAGCCCTTCAAAGATACGCCTGTTACGCTCCCTCCAGACGTGCCACACTGATCCTGCAAGTCTAACTCTAGCAATCTTAGCCCAACCAGGGCCCATGCCTCAGCGATCTCTGATCCAGCTGAGAATCCCCCGTATATCTCTAGCACTACCAACTCCACCCATCGATCGCATGCACTGCTCTGACCAGATGTGTCAAGTCACCGGACACTCAAAGAATAGGTGGCCCATAGATTTGGCGTCACCTGTACAGAGTACGCACTTCGGATCTGGAATCTGCATCCCAAACCTGAGAAGTCTGTCTCGCGTCATCAACCTGCCTAGGAGTTTGTATGAATAAAGCTGCATTTTGCGAGCAATCCCCTTTGCCCAGATAAAATCATACTCCGCAATCCTGTCATGTGGGATCCGAACCAGATTGTAGCAACTTTTAAAGCGGAAAATCCCTAACCCTCCATCCGAACCAGGGTCAACCCAACTCCAGGAGTCAGCAGGTTAGCTAGTATCAATAGTGATCTCACGAATCGCCTCCAAACTGAGCAGTGAATGGATACTCCTCAGGCCTCCAGATCCCATCCCTGATGATCCGACTACATTTCACCCCCCTGCCCCGCCTCTCTGTCCATCTGTGCACCCAAGATCTCCAGGAGGGAACCATTACCCATCCACGGGTCGAGCCAGAGATCAGTGTTCGTCCCATCTTTCATAATCTTGCATAAAGCGGACTGGAGAACCGGTCTGCACCTAAGGATAGCCTTAAATGAGACCGAGAAATTGTTGTCTATCTTGCATGTCCAGAAATTCGTCCGCCGCAAATATCTGCTAGCCAGCCACTCTGCCCAAAGCAAACCTCCCTTGATGAACTGTCACGCCATCCTCACCCCAGATGCCTCCCTAACCGCCCGTAGAGGTCGCAACCCCACTCTTACTTCCTCCCAGGTCCGGCAAAGTTGTTCCCAAGAGATCGCATGCATACCTCCTCTCCAGATGAAATTTGCACATATGGTCTCCACCTTCCTTATGGTAGCTACCGGAATCTGAATCGACTGCAACCAGAACATAGCGATGCCAGAGATAACAGACCTCACCAGCTCAATACGGCCACCAAAAGATAGTCCAGCTGCCTGCCAGCCTTCCACTTTCCTTTGAGCAAAATCCACCAGGCTGTGACAATCCTGATCCCTAGCATAATTGACCGTCAACGGTACCCCCGGATACTTTACCAGTAACTCTCCTTTCTCCACTCCCAGAGCAAGGGCCCTTTCCTCCCTGAGGGTGCACTGAGAGCTGAAATAAACCATGCTCTTCTCCCTATTCAGCAGAAGCCCGGACAACCACCCAAACTCCTCCATAATATCTGAAAGCGCACTCATCCCCCTCATCGCCCTCATAGATGGATGAAGGAACACCAAGAGGTCATCAGCATAGATCAAGTGTGACACCACCGACTTGACCAGCCTGAAGAGAGGGACAATCTTCCTACTATGCACAGCCAGGTCCATCATGTAAGTGAAATACTCCATCACCAGAGTGAACAGGTACGGGAAAAGAGGATCCCCCTGCTGCAGTCCCCTGTTGCTCTTGAAGTATCCATATGGAGTATCCTGTATGAGGACCGAAAATATGGGAGAACATATGCACTCCCTCACTGTCACGACCCGCACCCGGATATACGGGTACAAATACGTGGGCCACACCCAGCTTACACCGCAGTATCGACGGTAGAGCGCTGTCAAGTACCCGATACCAACTACAACATCTAAAGATCCATAACTATAAAGGTACTCGTATCACATCACACAAACTAAGGAAGATAAGACAAGAAATAATAACAATATCACTAGAACAACTAGAGTCTACAAGGATCATATGAGACAAGAATAAAACAGAGGGAAACAATAACTAACTAATAACTACCAGACCTAGAACTCCTAAGAAACAACTCACGGTGAAGAATACCGAGAACCACCCCAGCTAGCAACATCCTGAAGTCCAATACTGAGGGCACAACTACTCCTAAAATATTGTCAACATATCCAGTCAGGATGGAACGAGCACAAATCTCAAATAGCAGTTCTAGTTAGACGATACTGAAAATGTAGCAGTAAATAGAGAGAATATACAAGGAATCGCGAAATGTACATGTGAGTATCATGGCAAGGTAAGCTGTAAATCTAGAGCTAAAACAAGACAAGTAAAACTGATCATGGCATGTACAAGAATCAAGAATCATCTATCTAGGTGTGTGAGTACTAGCTTCGATATGTGGCCGGCTTGGATCTGAACAAGGTCTAATGAGCTAGCCAATCATACGTGTGGTGTAGGATTGGCATTATACAAGGTATACAAGAATAAACAAGGTGGATAATGACCACACATCTACACTAATACTCTCCGTCCCCAACTAGTATAGTGGATCCAACCATGACACATTATGACACGCGATTCTCTGAGAGGGTAGCTAGCCTTCGCAGGAATCGTGTCTATACAATGCACAAGGAACAAGAAAGGCTTGCACAAGATATACCAAAGAATACAAGGAATAACATCTCATGACGGGATCTAGAGAAATACCAATCCGTGTGAACAATGTGCCAAGAGAACAAGGATATCTACACTAAATACAAGAAACATAGACGATATCATAAAACAAAAATATTATCAGAGAATGTACTCGCCTGAGATCCGATGGAAATATGTCAACTGTGTAATCTGGCTCAGAGTGAAATCACAGACCTAAAGATGAGATATATATAAGCTAATTAGGGTTCAACAGTGTTAGGCATGATTATATAGTATAAGCTATGTAATCTAGGTCAATCTTAGTCCAACTAAGTCAAACTAGGTCACACTGAGTCACACTAGGTCAAACTAGGTCATAGGAAGTCAAACCAAGTCAAACTAGGTCAATAGTTGACTTACAGTTGACTTTTAGTCAACTGGTCAACTCTGGTCAACTCTAGGTTAAACTAGGTCAAATGTTGACTCTACTTCGACGTTCAGTCAAAGCAGTCAACCATGGTCAAACAGGGTCAAGGCTAGTCTCTATAAACATCTATAGGGTCAACACATTCAATTTCAGTGGCTATGAAATCACTGGAATCGATAGATCTCAAAATACAACAAAAGGAGAAAGATTATAATAATAGGGTGAAAACCTACAGATGTTGTCGGATGGAAAAACAACCATCACCAACGTGTCCAGAATGGTCAAATTAGCTAGGATAGCCTATCCATAAGTCCAGTTTGGACACAGGAGCAAAAAGATAATTTCGGGTCAAAACGGTGTCCGTGTCGGACCCGCTTTGCACCGAAAAATATGTCGGAATAAAAGTCCTCAAAACCTAGAAAAATATATGTTCACGAATCCATAATGACGATACGAACTCAACGGTATATCCGGAATTGGATTCCGATGAGCCGATCTCAAAATGGCCCGTTGACCCGGATATTGGAATCCGATTTGCACGAAAATGTGTGTCGGAGCCAATATCCACAAAACTCAGCAAATTATATGTCAACGAGTCTAGAATGACGGTACGAACTCAACGGTATATCCAGAATTGGATTCCGATGAGCCGATCTCAAAAAGTTCCGTTGACCCGGACCGTGGGGCGCACGTTGCACCGAAATGTGTGCCAGGCCTCACGTCCTCCAAATCTAGCAAACTTTATATGAAAATGTGCCGTAACGACGCCACGAGTCTACTTGTGGTGTTAGAAATTGAATCCGGAGTCCCGGTTTCAAAAATAGAATTTTACAAGTGCAAAATTAAGAATTCGGATGGCCAACTTTGGCGTCGAATTCGACCAACCAAACAAGCTCACAATGAAACGAAATTTAAGGGGCAGGAAGAGGGTTATACCAGCTGTGCACAGGAACTGGTGGCACGCCAAACGGAGCTGCGACGACGGAGTTACGAGTCGACGAAGTTGGCTCCACAAAACTGTCCATAAATAATACAATTTAAAGCGTCAACTTGGTGGCCGGTTTTGATGTATCAAACGACAAAATTAACTGACGAAACTTGAGGGGAGTGAAGGGGTATATATCGAGATTGTGACGGAGCAAAGAGTTCGCCGATCCAATGGCCGGATTTCTCGAAAAATGCGAACGAAGTCGCTGCGACGAAATACGAATTCTGAGTTCAACACTCGTGCGCGCCGACGGGATCTCGTGTCAAACGCACGAATCGTGTGTTTCACGCGTCGGGGAGGAGGATAGCGAGGGGAGGCTCGCCGGAGTCATGGGGGTGTCGTGGTGGTCGTCAGTCGACCGTGGTGGCTGCGCGCGGTGGTGCGACAGCCACTGCTGCTGCTACACGGTGGTGCCCGGCCTGGCGGGGCACGACGACGGCGAGGGGGTGGCAGCGCACGACGACGGCGAGGGGGTGGCGCGCGGTGGTGGCGCCGCCCCACGCTGCTGCTGCAGCCTCACGCGCGCGCCTGCACACGCGTGCGTGGCGTGGCCTCGCGGTGGCACGCCATGGTCTGGCCGTGGGGGTGTTCGCCAGGGGCGCGGGGATTCGTGGGGTGGTCCGGGCAGCGGTTGGCCGCGGTTGGTCGGAGAATGGTGATGGTGATGAAGGTGGTGGTGTCGGTTGGTGGTGATGGTATAGTGGTGGTGAAGAAGTAGAGGAAGAAGAAGAAGAAGAAGTGAAGAGAGGGGGGTTGTTGTCGACTAGGTAGGGAGAGAGGAGAGAGGGAGGTCGGTTGAGAGAGGGGGGAAAAGTGTGTGTGCTTGTGGAGAGAGGGGGGTGTGTGTGGGTGACTAAGGAGAGAGAGAGATTAATATATAATTGTGTGTATATTTTATATATAGAAAGAGAGAGAGAGAGAGAGAGAGAGAGAGAGAGAGAGAATGAGATATTAATTGAGAGAGAGAAAATGGAGAGAGAAAGAGTAGGCCGATTGTACATGGGGGGGCTTGTGTGTGTGATGGTGATGGGTGAAAGGGTGGAGTGTAGGTAGAGAGAGAGAGAGTTATATATATATATATATATATATATATATATATATATATATATATATATATATAAAAGAGAGAAATAGAGAGAGAAATATATATATATATATATATATATATATATATATATATATATAAAAGAGAGAAATAGAGAGAGAAATATATATATAATATATATATATATAAGAGAGAGAAATAGATATTTGTATATAAAGAGAGAGAGAAAAAAAAATATATATATATATAAGAGAGAGAAATAGATATTTGTATATAAAGAGAGATTTTTGAGTAGGGAAAAAAAGGAGAAAATATCAGTGGGATGTATAGGTAGACATGGTAGGGTCACACCAATTTGGGTTGGGTGTTGGGTCAAGTTGGACAAGCTTGGGACCAAGATTTAATTAAAATAACAAATTTAAACCAATTAAAATCATAGATGAAATGGGAGCACAAGGGAGATCAATTTAGTGGCACGCAAGTGGCACGTGCATAGTAGACTCAAAACAGGTTAGGACCATATATTGGGTCGACTGGATTGGACCGATGTCGGGCCCGAAATTTAGTTGGAAGTTAAGTCACGAATTACGGCAGACGATAAATTGGTCTAAATTGACCGAAAGTTGCGCGAAGCAAATGGAGCACAAGGGAACAAGTTCGAGTGGGACATGATATATCAAATTGAAGATAATCTCGTCTACTACAAACTTAGAGAAGAAAGTTTCCAAAGACTGGCATCCCTGATGCTCTAGAAATCAAAGTCAAGGTAAAGAACATTTAACGATCAAAATTTATTAAATCAAAATGAATTATCGAAAATAATTCATTTGGAAAATTCAAAAAAATAAATCCCGAAAATTCAGGGGGCTTACATCCTACCCACCTTATAAAAATTTCGTCCTCGAAATTAAAGGTTGGTAGTGGGGTTAAAACATGATAGAAGATTTAAGCAATATTTTAGGCACGATCCAAGAATGACGAGTTTTGCACGATCAAGATAATCAATTCAAAATTGTTCAGGCACGATGATGGATTTTGGCACGATAGAATCATGATACGAACAAAATCATATGTGCACGACTTCAGAAAGAAGTCAAGTCATTGGGGCACGATTTTAGAGACGATTAGGAGAATCGAAGATATAAATGAAGTTCAAGTACGGGATGAACCGCAGGGCTTAGGTTGATGGAAAATCAACCTGAAAGTCGCACAGGCTCGATTAAGATGAAAAGGTAACCATGACCAAAACAAGGTTCGGCATGGTTGAGATGAAATTTCAGACACAACTAAATCGAAGTCAAGGTCTTATAGGCCCGATCAAGGATTAAGGAGTATGATTAATAAAATCATGAAATACGATCCGAGTTTGGACGTGATTAAAATTGGAAATAGTCTAAGTTCACTTGGCACGATTTAGAGGCAAGGCAATATGTATAGTCATGATCGTTAAAATAATATCAAGGGATTTAAAGTTGTCTTAGTCATGCCAGGTCATCTAGGCACGACTAATCACAAGAAATTTATATATAATCAGGAAATCAAATCAAGGTCGAAAAGAGTTTAAGCACGAGTGTTCAAAATCCAAACATGATCAAAATCGAAAGTTATAGCACGAGTGGTAATACCATGAAATTCAATCACAATAAGAAAATTAGCTTCAACACAATCTAAGTTGATCAATTTTGAGTGAATCAGGATTTGGATAAGATGGAGTATAAGATCATCGAAGTCTGAGCACGAGCATCCGAGAATGGAAATCCAGGTTAGAATTAAATTTAATTCAATTGAGTACGACCCAGGATATGGGTACGATAGAAGAGATGATCAAAGTTGTTTGGTCGCGATCAAGAAAATTATGATTTAACGATATTGAAAACTCAAGGGATGATTCAAAGATATGGAATAAGTCAAATTTCTCTTTGGTAGAAAATTAAAAGACAAGGTTTCATAGGGAAGCCAAGTTAATCATCTCTTTCTGATATTATCAAGTTTATCTGGTCATCATTGGCCAATCACACCTTTAACCTCACAAATCCCATATAAAACCAATCTTATACAACTACTACCAGAATTACCCTTCCGTCATGAAGATTGGACCTTGTCATGATACCATAGGCCAGATCCTAATTTCCAAAACCCTAATCAAGAAGTACACTCTTCACTAGAACTCCATACTATCCGCTTAAACATCCTTAAATCCGAATTCTTCCACCTTGTCCTAAATTGATCTGAAACCTCTAAATCAAGTTTATAATATCCTTGAACTTGTTCAAATCACTCTCATGGTGTTATTCAATCTAATACCACTAGGCTTTATAAAACTTATTCTTCCATTACCAAATCAACCTTCGTATTTTCTTTATCATACACTTTCAATTATCAACCATCTCAATTAATAAATTATATTCACAAAATCTCTTCTTCCTTTTTTTTGACTCAAAATCTTTGTGTTCTCTATCCTCTTACCAATGCCTTGTCCAGTTTCTTACCTTCACCACATATAATTAAAATATATTCTCCATTATTAAATTCCAAACTTCCATCATAACCTCTGTGTGAAATACCTCAAGAACCAATAACCTAAAATTGTCCAAATTTAAAATGTTTCAATCTCGGATATCCTTGTCAGGTTCTAAACTACATCCACGAAATATAAATTTTCATACCATTAATATACATTCTATTGTCCTTCTCATTTGAAATCCATGAACTTGCTTTCCAAGTAATTCATCCTCGAAATACCCTAGTAACTCACTTCTAAACTGATTATATTGACCCCTTGTTTCAGTTCCAACCTCAATCATACTTCTATCTCAAAATTCTACACTAGATCCAACATCCCATATTCCTACCAAGATACCACTTGATAATAAATTCGCCTTCCGAACGAGATAATTTACGATACTTAACCTTTCCAAGGTGAAAAGATACAAAATTTTAAATGACTTCACAGTGTAGTTGACATGAATGGATAAAAGACATGTGATTGGTGTAATCAAGACATAATTAATCAGGATGGATGAAGTAATGACAAGATGAGGAAATCATCATATGATGAGAAGAGAAATGACAGAACAAGAAATAATGGTAGGAATTGTCCTTGATCAATAGGTCAAAAGAAGTGAATCAATTTAAGGTATGACCTGATAACCATACACGTCTATCCAGAATCATGTTGCCAGAATTTTTGCCACGCTAGTAAGCATAGCTGCAATAAACGATGGAGTCCATAACTAGGGTATACACCCTAAAATTATGTTATCTAGATTCCTTACCACGCCAACCGGTATGGCTGCAAGAAAATCTAAATCTATAACTAGGATAGTATATCCAACATCAGGCTTCATGTCTCTGTCGTGCTAGCTAGTATGACTGCGATAAATTCTAAACTCCATAAATAAAGTAGACATTTACCGTTCTCATCAAATATGTTTATCAGAATATCTTAACTCAATTCATAAAAACTGATTTTAGAAAATCAAAGTCAACAACGAACGAACATCAAGATTCAAATTCAACAACGAATCAAGGATAAGTAAATGGAAGCTAGCGAAAACAGATTCCGAGGCAGGGTTTAGGAAAAGTTCTCATGAGAAGTACCAAAGGTACTATCTAGGTCAAGATTGAAAGTTCTGGAATATAATCTAAATAACCTCAACCTTGATATAAAATTGGCAAATCATATTTGATTATCAACCTAGAGGATAATAAGTTCAACTTATACCTTCCCTCTGGGATCCACAACTCATCCCAAGAAAGAATAAAGTTTGATACGGACAAATATTTCAAAAATCAAGACGAATAGAAACAGTGGGAAAAGATTTGAAAAGCTTTCGAAATAAGATTCCCAGGGATCATCTCTGGAATCTACCAAGAGTTCCTAATATGTGACTGAGCACCAAAATCCTAAAATATTCCATGACTCAACCTTAATCCTAGGGCAGGCTCGCAGTAGTACAGATAAGCTCAAGTACTACCACGACTTCGCATTAATAGCAAAGACTGACCTGCATGGGCCACCACAAAAACGTGTCACGACCCGCACCTGGATATACGGGTAGGAATACGTGGGCCACGCCCAGCCTACGTCGCAGTATCGGCGGTAGAGCGCTGTCAAGTACCCGATACCAACTACAACATCTAAAGATCCATAACTATAAAGGTACTCGTATCACATCACACAAACTAAGAAAGATAAGACAAGAAATAATGACAATATCACTGGAACAACTAGAGTCTACAAGGATCATATGAGACAAGAATAAAACAGAGGGAAACAATAACTAACTAATAACTACCAGACCTAGAACTCTTGAGAAAAACTCACGGTGAAGAATACCGAGAACCACCCCAGCTAGCAACATCTTGAAGTCTAATACTGAGGGCACAACTACTCCTAAAATATTGTCAACATATCCAGTCAGAATGGAACGAGCCAAATCTCAAATAGCAGTTCTAGTTAGACGATATTGAAAATGTAGTAGTAAATAGAGAGAATATACAAGGAATCGCGAAATGTACATGTGAATATCATGGCAAGGTAAGCTGTAAATCTAGAACTAGAACAAGACAAGTAAAACTGATCATGGCATGTACAAGAATTAAGAATCATCTATCTAGGTGTGTCTGATCATGGCATGTACAAAAATCAAGAATTATCTATCTAGGTGTGTGAGTACTAGCTTCGATATGTGACCGGCTTGGGTCTGAACAAGGTCTAATGAGCTAGCCAATCATACGTGTGGTGTAGGATTGGCATTATACAAGGTCTACAAGAATAAATAAGGCGGATAATGACCACACATCTACACTAATACTCTCCGTCCCCGACTAGTATAGTGGATCCAACCATGACACATCATGACACGCGATTCTCTGAGAGGGTAGCTAGCCTTCGTAGGAATCGTGTCTATACAATGCACAAGGAACAAAAAGACTTGCACAAGATATACCAAAGAACACAAGGAATAACATCTCATGACGGGATCCAGAGAAATACCAATCCGTGTGAACAATGTGTCAAGAGAACAAGGATATCTACACTAAATACAAGAAACATAGACGATATCATAAAACAGAAATATTATCAGAAAATGTACTCGCCTGAGATCCGATGGAAATATGTCAACTGTGTAATCTGGCTCAGAGTGAAATCACAGACCTAAAGATAGATCTATATAAGCTAATTAGGGTTCAACAGTGTTAGGCATGATTATATAGTATAAGCTATGTAATCTAGGTCAATCTTAGTCCAACTAAGTCAAACTAGGTCACACTGAGTCACACTAGGTCAAACTAGGTCATAGGAAGCCAAACCAAGTCAAACTAGGTCAATGGTTGACTTACAGTTGACTTTTAGTCAACTGGTCAACTCTAGTCAACTCTGGTCAACTCTAGGTTAAACTAGGTCAAATGTTGACTCTACTTCGACGTTCAGTCAAAGCAGTCAACCATGATCAAACAGGGTCAAGGCTAGTCTCTATAAACATCTACAGGGTCAACACATTCAATTTCAGTGGTTGTGAAATCACTGGAATCGATGGATCTCAAAATACAACAAAAGAAGAAAGATTATAATAATAGGGTGAAAACCTACAGATGTTGTCGGATGGTGAAACAACCATCACCAACATGTCCAGAATGGTCAAATTAGCTAGGATAGCCTATCCAAGTCCAATTTGGACACAGGGGCAAAAAGATAATTTCGGATCAAAACGGTGTCCGTGTCGGATCCGCTTTGCACCGAAAAACGTGTCGAAATAAAAGTCCTCAAAACCTAAAAAAAATATGTCCACGAATCCAGAATGACGATACGAACTCAACAGTATATCCGGAATTGGATTCCGATGAGCCGATCTCAAAATGGCCCGTTGACCCGGATATTGGAATCCGATTTGCAAGAAAATGCGTGTCGGAGCCAATGACCACAAAACTCAGTTAATTATATGTCAACGAGTCTAGAATGACGATACGAACTCAACGGTATATCCAGAATTGGATTCTGATGAGCCGATCTCAAAAAGTCCCGTTGACCCGGACCGTGGTGCCCACGTTGCACCGAAATGCGTGTCAGGGCCCACGTCCTCCAAATCTAGCAAACTTTATATGAAAACTTAGGAATATTAGTAATGAAAGTGTTATTCACTTCTTTAATGAGTCTGCTCAATTTGAAGAAATCTTTGATGGCTTCCCACACTTCTATTTTAATTTTCTCCTAGTGAACCTTGAAGAAATTGGGCCCCAAATCCACCAGGATCTGGTGCCTTATTGATGTTAGCATCCATGACCACTGCCTCAACTTCTTCAAGGGAAACTTCGTTTAGGAGTTTCTCATTACCCTTATCAGTAACCTGTTTCTTGGTGGTGACGAACTCAAAGTTGATCAGATATGTGTCCTGGTTATAAGCTGGCTGTAAAACTGCACTGCCTCTTCCTTTTAATCTGGCCTGATCCTGGATGTGTTCACCCTGAGCATCGATGAGATTTGCTATATGGTTCTGGCTGTGTCTAGCTTTGATCTGAGAAAAGAAGAACTTATTCCATTGGTGCCCCTCCTTCAACCAGTCACATTTAGACCTCTGTAAGAGGAGTTCCTCTTGATGCAATTCACTCTTGGGTTGTAAGGTGCTCTCCTCTACACCCAAAGTAGTGTTCACGGGGTTAGATTGCAGTTGTAGAACTGCCTCAAGTTTTTGTTTGACCATAGTAGACCTAGGAGTCCCTATATTTAATGGTTTTTCTAAGGGCACCACCATTTTTACTTGGGGGCAGCCCAAAATAGTTTGAAAAAATTACAAGTTTGCCATGACTTTTTTTTACTTGGGGGCAGCCCAAGTTTTGGTATAAAAGCCAACTTTTTCTTTCTTTTTTTTTTCTCATTCCTTCCTCTACTCTTTTCTTCTCTCCCTCAACTCTTTTCTTTCTTCCTCTCCATTTTAGGTTAGAACAAAACCTAGCCAAAAAATTTCTCCAACCTAAATTTTGAAAATATTGTTGGTGAAATATTTAGTAATAGTGTCAAAGACATCTCTCCCATTTATTGGTAAGTCATTGAATTAATATTTGTTTAATGTTTTAAACATGAATTTCACATATAAAAGTTGAATTATGTGTTTAATGTAAAAAATATTGAACATGGAACAACCGGGATCATCAAATGTTGTATACTCTCTTTCCGCCACGTCCGAAGAACACTTTGATGCATCGGAAGCCCTCTTGGTAACTAAATTTTAACTTTTCATCGGGTGAAAAATCGGATTGTGACACAGAGGACTGTCACCTCTCTGGCAGTCCCGATCATAGATTAGGACTGCCAAAGAGGTGGCAGTCCTTCACATATGTAGGACTGCCAGGATCCTGACAGTCCTACATATGTGAAGGACTGCAAACTATCTGGCAGTCCTAATATATGAAACCTATTTGCTTTATGATGTTGTCTAATTGTATTAACTTTTAAGTTCTATTGTAGGACTTGAGATCTTCCGATTTTGCGGTACCTGCTCCAATTGCAGTCAATGTAGCCCATTTATTCTGGACCGATCTTTGTTTTGAATCAAACGAGGGTGCGGTACATTGGTGTCGAGAAGTTGGACGGAAAAACAACATAGTTCTAGTGATATCCAGATCGGCCCGAAATCGTCCGGGACGACAAACTGTGGTGGTTGGACTTACCTGAATGGAGGACCACTTTGACATTTTGTATATGGAGGACCACTTTTGTATACAGTGGATATATTTATAATTTGACATTTTGTATATGGAGGACCACTTTTGTATACAGTGAAATATGAAGTCCACTAATCTATATAGAGTAAATTTTGTATATAGTAAATTTCGCGTATTGGACTTACCTATATGGAGTACAACTTTTGTATACAGTGAAATATGAAGTTCAGTATGTTATATGTGTTTACCTGTGTGCTATCTGTGTTATATGTGTCTACCTGTATGCTATCTATGTTATATGTGTTTACATGTATGTTATCTGTGTTATATGTGTTTACCTGTGTGCTATCTGTGTTATATGTGTTTACCTGTATGCAAGTATGTGTGGCAAAATATACCAATTTGTTAAAGTATCCGATCCAGTATCAGGACTGCCACCCCCCTGGCAGTCCTACATTCAATTAGGACTGCCAGGGTGCTGGCAGTCCTAATTGAAACTTGCTGTTACAACAAGTATCAATTAGGACTGCCACACACCCTGGCAGTCCTAATTGAATGTAGGACTGCCAGGGGGGTGACAGTCCTATTTGTAAGTCTCTGTGATGAGAGTTTTGAAACTCTCTATCACAAAGAGTTTCAATTAGGACTGCCACCCCCCTGGCAGTCATACACAAAAGGAGGACTGCCATGGTGTTGGCAGTCCTAATTGAAACTTGCTGTTACTTCTAGTTTCAATTAGGACTGCCAGCACCCTGGCAGTCCTAATTGAATGTAGGACAGCCAGGGGGTGGCAGTCCTATTTGTAAGTCTCTGTGATGAGATTCAGTTTGAAACTCTCATCACAGAGTTTTATAAATGGCCATTCTCCTGTGTTTTAACATTTGAATGGTCATTCTCCGTGTAATTTAGCACGGAGAATGTCATTCTCCGTACTAAATTACACGGAGAATGGTCATTCTCCTACGTTTTAAAACTGGGAATGGCCATTTTCCGTGTAAATTAACACGGACAATGACATTCTCCGTGTTTCTAACACGAAAAATGGTCATTCTTCTGCGTTTTAACACTGGGAATGGCCATTCTCCGTGTAAATTAACACGGAGAATGGCATTCTCCGTGTTAATTTACACGGAGAATGGCCATTCTCCTGTGGCCATTCTCCTGCGTTTTAACATTGGAATGACCATTCTCCGTGCTAAATTACATGGAGAATGGCCATTCTCCGTGTAATTTAGCACGGAGAATATACATTCTCCGTGTAAATTAAGACGGAGAATGTCATTCTATGTGTTACTAACACAGAGAATGGCCATTCTCCGTGTAAATTAAGACGGAGAATGTCATTCTCCGTGTTACTAACACGGAGAATGGCCACCCTCATGCGAAATTAACATTCTTCGTGTTCTAACGCAGAGAATGGTCATTCTCCTGCATTTTATGGTCAGTTGAAACTTTGGAGGGCCATAACTTTTGACTGAGAGGTCGAAACGAGGCCCGGTTTGTCACAAAATGAGCGTATCTTCGAGCCGGAGATTAGTCGCTCCTCTGTTAATCGGCCTTCCAAAATTTTAGAATCGCAAAAAAATGATGTTTGGACCTCCGTTTTAGCACTTTTGCTGTTTGTCTCGGTCTTTCTGAAATTTTCCGACGAGTTTTGAAGATTTTTGAGGAGAAAACCTAGATTCGAAAGTGAGCAGCGTATGGAAGAAGATGAAGTATCGAAACGTTCATTTTAAGAGTAGGACTTTTTCGTAAAACTTTTTTTTTTTTGGACATTTCATAAATTTTTCCTATATAAATAGAACTGCCACCCCCTGGCAGTCCTATACTTATGTAGGACTGCCAGCAGCCAGGGGGGTGGCAGTCCTAATTGAAACTCTCTGTCACAGAGAGTTTCAGTTTCAAACTCTCATCACAGAGAGTTATAAATAGGACTGTCACCCCCCTGACAGTCCTACACTTAAGTAGGACTGCCAGGGTACTGGCAGTCCTATTTGAAACTCTCTGTGACAGAGAGTTTCATTTTGAAACTCATCACACAGGGTTTTAATTAGGACTGCCAGAACCCTGGCAGTCCTACATAAGTGTAGGACTGCCAGGGTGCTGGCAGTCCTACATAAGTGTAGGACTGCCAGGGTGCCAGCAGTCCTGATACTAAATCAAGAATATCAGGAATTGGCCAACAACTTAAGTTTCCAAACGTAAATAACAACTACATATCAGACAACTACATATCCAACAAGTACATAAATAACAACATAAATCACAACTACATATCAGACAAAATATCAAACTTCAAAAAAACAACATAAGTGTCAACTACATACTTCAAAAGTCTGCCTAACAACTTAAGTTTCCAAACAACAAATATATCCTTCAAGTTTCAAACAACAAAAACATCTTTACAAAAACATCCAGATTACATGCAACTAATGATCATTCCACATCCAAACATATCATGCCGGACCTTTGAACGAGACTCATTATTATTCATGAAGGAGAACTCGACCACGTCGTCGATGCGATCAAGCTCGTTGGCGACCGCGACACTAGTGTCACTTTGGCAACCTCTCCGGAGTGTGTCTGGGCCAATTCCTTCACCTTTTGAGACTGTAAATGAAAGTATAAGTGAATTAAGTCTACAAACATGGAAATCTCAGTCAAATTACAAATACGGAACTCACCATCCTCACCAACCCAGCATACAAGACGTTTTCACAAGAGACTGCCAGGACTGTGGCAGTCCTGCTTTCTATTAGGACTGCCACAGGCCTGGCAGTCCTACTGTATTCAAATCCAACTGTTGCAGCCGAACGGCCAAAACGAGATGCTCGTTTGTCGTCTTCTAGGGTTAGGGTTTCAAGAAAAAATGTGGGTTTGTCGTGTTCGAAAATTCCTTTCATGAACCATAAAGAGATTCTAAACCTAATTTATCAAAACTTTTTAGAGAATTAAAAATATTCTAGGGTTTTGAATAAAGTGTACAAAATTTTTGAAGAAATTAGGAAGAACGTACCTAGATTCCGGTTGCTTCGACTTGCGTATCTCTCTTCGAATCTACGAATGTTGTTGAAGAAATCTTGGTGGAAGAATTGGGAGTGGAGTGGTGGAGGAAGAAAGTAGGATTTTGGGAGAGGGAGAGGGAGAGTTCTCTTTTTTTTCTTTTGGTGGAGAGAGAGTGTAGAATGGGTTATGGAAGGAATGAAGGGTTTGGAGGGTTGGGCTGCCCCCTAGCCAAATGTGGGTGCCCCCTAGCAAAATCTCTACCTCCTTGGCTGCCCCCAAGTAAGGTTGCCCCCTAGCAAAAATGGTGGTGCCCTTAGAAAAAACCTATTTAATCTCCATGCCTTGCTCCTCCTTCACTAGTTTGAGTTTGAATACCACCTTGAACATAGGGTTACCACTGACCTCCTCCATCCAGTTCTTCTCCACAATCTCAGTATAGACTTGTCTATAGTGCCGGTGATTGAAGTATCCGAAGGGCATCCTTCTCTTGGAAAGTTGAAGCAGCCGTATGAGTAGAGAAGAATGATCACTAGTTGAGGAGAGGCAGTGTGCTTTGATATCAGGGAATTGTCAATGAACAGGTTTAATAGTGACAAAAATTAGAAAATAATCATCTAATCTATCTCATACCTAATATACAATATAATTTAATCAATCTAATTTAATATTTTAAAAATAACTTAATATATAATCTAGTTTCTGCAACATGGATATAATCTGATAAGACTAAAGTAGGTTTAAAATTATGGATTAGATTAGACTAGGTTAATTTAAAATGGGAATCATCTAAATTATCTCACTAGAAAAATAATCTAAGTGATTAAATTTAAGTATAATACTTCAAATAATATAACTCTTAATATAATACTTTACAATCTCAAACAATTTTCATTTCAAATTTGATATGGAAAATGATTGACCTTAAAAACATAAGAAATTAGCTGATTCAACAACCGCTAATAGGATTCTTTAGGTCCAAATATGAATCTGAACTGTAAGCCAAATACAATGCAAGGACATATTGCAAATACAGACTTGAACCCTCATACTCAGGCATAATGCAGCATATCACAGTTATTTACAGAAAACACTACCTGTGTGTCAATTGACGTCCCTGTGGTTACAAAGAATAATCCAAGCAGCAAGCCTCTAAAGGGCCTTATGTCGGCTTCAATTTGTGTACGAAAATTTGTTTCCGCAAGCAGAGCTCCTGCGAGAAATGCTCCTAGCTATGTGGCAAATAAGTATGTCAAAAGCAGGGTATAACAATATGTAACAACTTCAAAGAATTAGATGCGTACTGTGTCACTAAAGCCCAGCATCTGTGTAAGCAGAGATGTTCCGGAAACTGTAAGCAGACAAAGAGCAACAAAAGCTTCTGAACTCCTGGACTCTGCAACAAACTGCATTGGGACCATTTATCAATTATAAATTGAATGATCAACTCTGCAGAGACTAAAATATCATAGAGACAAACTTCAAAGATACGCCTCAGAAAAAATTTTCCTCCAAAGGAGAGCAGGCCAAGTCCACCTAAAGCTTTCAGGCTTTCAGCTGCCAGCACTGGCCAAATGCTATCATTTACAAGGTTCTGTAATTAAAGATCAATCAACATCAGTATGATCATATAAACTGTACAACCATATATAGAAAAAGTAGCGGAGAATATTACTTATTGCTGGTTGAATTGAGAAACATAATAATAGCATAGATGAGTAGTCATTGGGTGTTCTATATTTTGTGCACCCTCTTGGGCACACACATAAACAACACAATTGAAAGAAAAGAAAGAACAAAACACATGACAAGCACAAACATGTGCATGTCTCAATGCAGATACATATACTATACAACCTGCAAATCAGGAAATGCCAAATTAAAAGGAGATGATTGTTTAGGCATGAAGTTAGATATATAGGTTCATTCTCCTTACAAGCATACCATTAGAAGTGAACCAGCAAACACAAAACCTTAATTAATATATTTCCTACATTAATGAAATGACATGGATTTGAAAATCAAATGGAAATAATTAGGACCCTTGTTTAATAAATTGATGAAGCTCTAATACTATTTCATATGATAGTAGTATGCCTAGAATAATACAACTTACATCTACCTAAGAAGAAACTACTCAGATAAATGCCTTGTTGCTATGACTATATTCACAAACCTTCATCCTATAACCTAGATTTCTTTGAGGTAACCACTAATAAATAATGAGGTCCAAACGAGTACACGAAGGAAGTTATTTGCTTTTTGGAGTGGCCAATTAGCTGGTGTTTGTGAGTAAAACACTATCTTGTAATACTTAAATAGTGTTAATATTTTTAGTGCCCTTGCATATAATCCACACATGCACATATGAAAGAAGAGCTCGTTCTATCTATAGGAAAACAGCTATTATCTCATAAAAGAAGAATTTCTCATTTTCTCATCTTTTGTCAACTTACATGATATCACAACTAAACGTTTTACTTTGGGACTCTGATACTTAGTGTCAACTTTCGAGAACTGACCTGTCATCTATGCATTTCCACCGACAATTGTGATTGTCATATATTTCTTGTCATGCACTGCTAGTGCTATGCATACATCGTTCAGATTGTTCAAGGGTTTGGACCAAGAGTGTTGGAATTTACATGTTGATTCATGAGATGTAGATGATAAACTAATTGCAGAAGCGTACCTGAATCCATCGCTTGTCTTGATTGGTTTTGTAGCAAACGTCTCTTTTGTGTGGTTCGATCTTCCAACTTGATACGACTCTTAATGACAAAATGAATTATATGTCGCTCTTGGTTAATGGGGATGCAAAGTAGAAGAGATAAGAGAAAACTCTCTTTTGTGGCCGTACAAATTGGAGACCATAATCCTAATGAAATTTTTTTTTTGTAAAATTAATTGTGATGTGCTATCCTAATGAATATATATATATATATATATAATATATATATATATATATATATATATATATATATAATAAAATATATATATATATAATAAAATATATATATATATATATATAGGTTTTAGATATTTCTAATTTGGCCCCTCATCAAATTAGATTTATCTCTAAGGTATCTACACATTATCTCCATAACAATTATACCCTTAAGTCTATTTTCAATTAGATCACTTTAATTTGACTTAATTATTTAGATAGCACATACAATTAATTTTACATGTGGCCCCTAATGTTGAATAACTCCAACAATCTCCCACTGGACCACATATGTAACCTTACAAATATGTTAACTTTATGAGCTCAAAAATTGTTATCTTAACCTTAGGATATATCCGAACAATCTTGTCCATTAACAATATCGACATAGGATCAAAGCGGTCTACGTCACATTTGTGTAACTAAAACATCAATAGTCACATATACCGTTATAGCTAAACGACATAATCAATCATAGATGCGTAGCATGAAATTACATTCAATATGATCAATACATATCTATTTCTAACTTGTCATCCTTTACTTTAATGAGATCAATATTTTAACATAATGAAACCGAATGAACTGAATTTTTCATATATTTGATTAGAAAAATCTCCAAACTACATAAATACTTAAATGTGTCCTAATCCAAATATATAGCAACAAAATACATAAAACACAAACTCTCACTATACAAACATATTCTCAAACAAGATAACATACATATGAGCAGTGTGCTTATGAAAGACCTTGGATGGTAACCCTTTGTGAACGGATCTGCTAAAATAGAGTTTGTCCCAATGTACTCTATGGACAATTGTCTTTTCTGAAGTCTCTCCTTCACAACTAGGAACTTTATGTCAATATGCTTTGACTTATACGAGCTCATGTTGTTATTGGAATTCAGTAGTGCTAATTTATTGTCACAATATAATTTGAGTGGCCTTTCAATATTCTTCAGTATGCGTAGCCACTAACAAAATTTTGTAACTATATTTCATGATTGGAAGCCTCATAGCACGCTATAAACTCTACTGCCATGGTGGAAGAAGCTACAAGTGTATGTTTGACACTCTTCCAACATATAGCTCCACCAGCCAACAGGTAAACATAACCTGATGTGGATCTCCTACTGTCTTGACATCCAACAAAATCGGAGTCGGAACACCCTATAATCTCTAAATGATCCGATCACCTATAAGTGAGCATGTAATCCTTTGTTCTTTGTTAATTACTTAAGCAACACATTTGGCTGCTTTTCAATGATCTATCACAAGGTTACTTAAATATTTGCCTAGCATCCCAACAATTTAGGCAATATCCGAACGTGAACACCCTTGAGCATATTAGACTCCTCACAGCTGATAAATAGGGACTCGATTGCATTGCTTTAGTTTCAAGGCTATTCTTAGGACACTGATTGAGACTGAACTTGTCTCCTTTAGTGACATGGGTGTCACCTGGTTTACATTTCTGTATGCCAAATCTTTTTATGTACTTTATCGATATATCTCCTTCGGCAATCCAAGAATACCTCGAGAACGGTCTCGGTGTATCTGGATTCCTAATACAAAAGAGGCATCGCCAAGGTCTTTCATTTGAAAATTATTTGATAGAAATTTATTAGTGTCGTGCAACATGTCTATATCATTTTAGCAAGCAGTATGTCATCGACATACAAAACCAGAAAAATATGTTTACTCCTACTAAATTGGTGATACACACAATCTTCAACAGTGTTTATCTCAAAACCAAACGAGGTAATCACTTGGCAAAATTTGTAGTACCATTGACGAGAAGCTTGCTTGGGTCCATAAATGAATTTTATCAGTTTGCAAACCATATTCTTCGGGTCTCCCGACACAGTTTTATGGCTGCACCAGATAAATTATTCCGTCAATGTTACCATTAAGAAATGTCGTTTTGACATCTATTGATGTAACTTAAGATCAAAATATGCTACAAGTGCCATGATTGTTCTAAAAGAGTCTTTCGAAAAATCGAATAGAAAGTCTCTTTAAAATCAATGCCTTTATTTTGATTTTTAGCTACAAGACGTGCTTTATACATCTCCACATTACCCTTCGAATCTTTCTTGGTTTTAAATATTCATTTGCAACCAATAGGCTTCGCATCTTTTGATAATGGGACAAGTTCCCAAACGTTATTGTCTTGCAGAGACTTATAGTCCTCATTCATTGCATCAATCCACTTTTATGAGTTGGAACTTTCCATGGCTTGACAGAACTTTGAGAGTTGGAACTTTCCATTGCTTGACAAAACTTTTGAGAGTTGGAACTCTCTATGGCTTGACAGAAGCTGATTACATCTCCACATTACCCTTCGAATCTTTCTTGGTTTTAAATATTCATTTGCAACCAATAGGCTTCGCATCTTTTGATAATGGGACAAGTTCCCAAACGTTATTGTCTTGCAGAGACTTATAGTCCTCATTCATTGCATCAATCCACTTTTATGAGTTGGAACTTTCCATGGCTTGACAGAACTTTTGAGAGTTGGAACTTTCCATGGCTTGACAAAACTTTGAGAGTTGGAACTCTCTATGGCTTGACAGAAGCTGATTAGATCATCTTCCAGTATTCCACAGTCTTCCTCACGTTCCTAGAGAAATATGCAAAAATCATCCAAAATTGCATTTCTCCTCCCTCCAGTAGACCGTCTTAGTGATACTGGTTCTTATGGTTCTTAAGGTTGTTGAGTTTGTTCCTTAGGAACAATTGTCTCATTTTGAATAGAGGGTGCCTCTATGTTGTCTTTTTGAGGTAGCTCAACATCGACTTATAGAGGTAATTCGACATTGTCATGTTGAGGTTCCGGATTCACTTCTTAATCAATGAAAGGTATAGAAACTTGTACATCGTCAAAAGTGATAGTATGAATTGAAATCAATTCCTCCTCAAAAACAATGTCCCTGAGTTCATTTCTCCCTCCAAACTCAACATCCTCAAGAATGATGTAGTTCCCGTCAAAAAAAAAAATCTTTGTGTAGGATCGTAAAATTTGTATCCCCTTGATTTCTCAGCATAGCCAATAAAGTGGTTGTTTACAGTTTTGGTATTTTTTCACATTCAACACAGACATTAAAATATGTAAAGTCATGGGGATCCAAAATCCCATCAGACACAAGTCGTTCAACTCTATTTCTAGAGATATGACCTAATCGCTTGTGCCATAATAAGATTGAATTTTTATTTTTAACTTTGCGTTTAGTACCATGTAATTCTACATGCAAGGTTTCTTTGTAAGATACAATAGTTTCAAACGAATATAGGTTATCAAAAAAAATTAAGGAAACAATTACCAACAATATTTGAATTTAAAGATAGATGAAATTATTGTTTCCAAATGAACAATGATAACCAAATTTGTCAATAAAGAAACTGAAACTAAATTATGTCTAAAAGACGGTACAATAAAAGTGTATCAAATCCAAATAATAACCAGTTTCCAATAATAACCTAAAATGCCTATTGCGTCCTCTTCTACCGACTTGTCATCACCCACATAGTTGTCTTTCACCATCACTTAGCTTTCGATAACTCAGGCAACCCTGCATAGAAACACTGATGTGAGTAGTTGTACAAGAATCTAATCACCATGTGTTTCTAGGTACTGAAGTTAAATTAACCTCAGAACAGACAAAATTAAAAAAATGTACCTTTCTTTACACGTTATGTGTGGTACTTTGTACATTCCTTCATTACGTGTCCTGGCTTGTCACAAAGAAACAACCCTTAGCTTCAGTTTGTTGTTTCTTTTGAGCTGGACCCTTAGCAACTTATGTATTCTTTCTCTTAGTACCCTTATACTTGTCTTTAGGGGTGGTAGTCAAATTAGTACTTTCAGCCTCATCTTGCTTCAATTTCTCCGCTTCTTGTACACAGTACGAAATAAGATCCTTTAGAGTCCATTTCTTCTTTTGGTAGTTGTAACTAACCTTAAACTGGTTGTACTGTGTTGGAAGTCAGAGTAATAGTAGATGCACGAGCAAGTCATCAGACAAGTCGAGCTTAAGTACCTTAAGTTTTGAAGCAATATAAGACTTTTGTATAATGTACTCCCTTATGTTACCTTTGCCCTTATACTTCATGGTAATCAAACACAACAAAAGTGTGCTTGTTTTCTTCTTATCATTCTTTGCAAATTGTTTCTCGATTTCAATAATGAATTGTTTAGCACTGGTAGCCTCATCAGACACTGCACCAATGAATGCCTCTGGAATGTTGCGCTTTATGATCATTAGATTCATGCGGTTTGAGCGTTCCCACTTCTCCAAGTTCGCTCTTTCAACAGAGGAATTGTCATCCTTAGGAGCAATAGGACACTCAATCCTAAGTTCAAGGTCTAGATCCATGCAGCCGAGAACAATGTAAATGTTTTCTTTCTAATCCTTGAAGTTTGTCCCACTAAGAATGGAAATTAAATTTAGATTAGCAGATATAATAGCAACATTAAGAGAATAAAACAACCAAACAAAAATGTTCTAATAAATAATCAAAAAATAATAGTCAAACAAATTTAAATAATGAAAAATTACATCTCAAGATACCTAGTACACTATTAATATCAAGTCTTTAGATAGTAATATTAACTGTAAGTGGTACTCTTGATATAATGATCAAACGTTGACAATAACTCATGTCAAATAATAAGCCTATCTTTGGATCGGATTATTATTCACATGTAAACTTTACAATTGTCATGCATTTATCAATACAGGTATTTGTGCAATTCGGGCAAGTTTTAACCTTCCTTTGGGCCAGCTAATACTCGCAATGAATGTACACACATAAACACCCGACATCCCTCATAGACTATCTACGCAAGAGAGGTCACTTTGGTGACATCTTGTTTCGATGGATCTAATTAGAATGTTAGACAACTATTGGAAATCATAAAGAAGTACCTGTTGAGAACTAATAAGGGATTTAGTCCCACATTGGAAAATGTAGTATGAAGAGGAGCTAGACTTCCTATAAGTAGTGGAGTAGCCAATCAATAAAATATACAACAATTATTCTCTACATGGTATCAAAGCCATAACAACAACAAAAAAATTCCCACCCCTTCTCCAACCCGGCGCCCCCCCCCCCCCCCCAAACCAGGCAAACCCACCCCCCTGCCCCCCCCCCCCCGACGCCCCCCTCCATGCCCCCCCCCCGACGACCGCCCTCCCTGCCCCCACCCCCCGACGACCCCCCTTGCTGCCCCGACGCCCCCCCCCCCCCCCGCGGCCGCCGTCGAACCCCCCTGCTGCTGCCCCCCCACGCCCCCCCCCCTTTTCCGCCCAAGTGCTGCCGACCCCCCTTCCCTTTTTTTCAAAAAAAAAAACCCTAATTTGCGTGAGATTATGTGGGCGATTATTCGAAGACGGATGGACGTCAAATGCTTTATTTGCACCATCTGTTCCTAGATTACGCCCTCCGGAATTACAAAATGCTTTTTTGTTTTTCCGTTCTCGATCTGCAAATTAGGATCTACATGCGCGCGCCGGTGTTGGCCACGTTAATCGCGTATTCGTAAGGTCTCTGTTGAAGACTTTACATAAAGACGACGACGACGAAGCCGACGAAGACGACGACGACGAATCACAGTTGAAGACACCATGGATTCGATCAGTGGTAAACTGACAGCAGAAGAGATGAAGGCCTTGGTTAATATTTTATCAAAGAGATTAACCGAGGCAACCCACGTGTGATCCATACTGATGTGGATCAGTCACCCTACAAAATGGGAAAGCTGGACAAGATGGAGACGAAGTTGGAAGGGACGACCAACTACTTGAAATGGTCACGACAGGCAATGCGGACGCTGAAGGGACGAGGCTTGGTTGGCTACGTCAATGGCCAAACCAAGGCGCCAGATGATCCCTCCTCAAAGGAGTTTGCTATTTGAAAAATTGTCAACAATGTTGTGGCTGGATGGTTGACAGCCTCCTTGACCGACCAGGTGTCGGACAATGTAGAGGCGATGGAGGCTGCTGCTGATATATGGCAGACGTTGAAGGATATGTACTAAGGCTCAGGCAATCCTATGCGAATTTTTCAACTGCAGGATGAACTTGATAGGGTGGCTCAGGACGACCGTACCATCTCTGAGTATGCAGCATTGTTGAAGAAGTACTGATCTGATCTTGATCACTATGATCCTCTTGGGATGGAAGATGCACAAGTCGAACCAGCATTTGCGAAACATTTCCAAAAGTTTTTAGATTATATTTCGCGACAACGGATGATGAAGTTCTTGAAGGGTCTTAACCCTATGTTTGAGCATAGAAGGAATGTAGTCCTAGCACAGCCCATGCTTCCAAACTTAGAAGAAGCCATAGCTGCCATGGCACAAGAAGAGGCTCGATTGAAGTTGATGCCCAACAAGGACTGTTTCCAGGGGGGAGCAAGCCGTTGTTGACAAGTCTGCCCTTGTCGCCTTCAATCAGCCTCCCTCTGTGGCCGGTGTTTGCCACAACTGTTGTGACTCAGGACATTACATCAGATTTTGTCCAAAACTCCTGCAAAGTCAGTCGAGTGATCGTGGACGGGGCCGCGGAGGACGTCGAGGTGGTAGAGGCGGTTATGCTGGTAGAAGGGAAAATTATTCTGGAGGACACAAAGCTAATCTGGCAGAGGAAGGGGGAGAAAATCACCTGGCTGAGTTAACCCCTCTTGAGAAGGAGTTCCTCGCGAGGTTACGAAGCACGAAGCTGGGTTCGAACGGCAGTCATGGGGCATCATCTACCTCGGGGGATCACATCACTTGCTTTGCCCAAACCAGCACAGGTATTCCTGTGCGTGCTCTTGCAGAAGCTGTCCACCAACCAGGTTGGATTATGGACTCTGGAACATCTCGCCATGTCACGGGGTCCCGCGGTGAGTTCCAGGACTATACTCACCTACCGGCGCCGGAGAGCATTCAGACTGCTGATGGTAACTCCAGCCCTGTCATGGGTAAAGGCACTGTCGCATGCACCCCTTCTCTCTCTCACCAATGTCTTACATGCTCCGTCTTTTCATGTCAATCTTCTTTCTATTAGTGCCATTATTCTTGATCTTAACTGTACTGGTTCCTTTGACATTCCTACGGTGACTTTTCAGGAGAAGGGGACAGGACGACGACTAGGGACTGGCACATGGCATAGGGGGTTGTGGTACTTGGACAGGACTGGACTGGACAAAGCATTGGCATCTCTGGTAGCGGACACACTACAGGAAGTTTCACGGCGCAGTGTAGAAGATGAATTGCTACTCCACCACCAGCGTGTCGGTCATTCTTCTTTTAAAAATATTAGTCGAATGTATCCGTCCTTATACCAAAGGACTAATAAAGAGAAGTTATTTTGTAATGCATGTGAATTGGGTAAACATACCAGAAGCACGTATGTGAGTTCAGGAAGTAGAAGTTCAGCTGCATTTGATATGATACATTCGGACGTATGGAGCCCTTGTCCTACAACCGGTATTAACGGTTTTCGATGGTTCGTCACTTTTATTGATTGTTATACTCGCGTGACATGGGTCTACCTTATGAAGAATAAAAGTGACGTCTTTAAGGCATTTCGAGACTTTCATCGCCGGATAGAAACACAATATGGCACTAAAATTAAGTGCTTACGGTCTGACAATGGGACGGAGTATACAAATAAGAAGGTTGCTGAGTATTTATCCACTCATGGAATACTACACCAAACTTTATGTGCCTATACACCGGCTCAAAATGGTGTGGCCGAACGGAAGAACAGACATCTGCTAGAGGTCGCACGGACGATGATGCTGGCTATGAATGTCCCGAAACACTTATGGGGGCAGGCGGTATTAACGGCCTCTTATCTCATCAACAGAATGTCATCTCAGGTATTGGACTGGAAGACACCGTTGGAGATGCTTACTGGTGCAACCACGTATACTGTTCCACCGAAAGTATTTGGGTGTGTATGTTTTGTCCAAGATAATAGGCCAGAAGTTGGCAAACTGGATCCTAGAGCGGTTAAATGTGTCTTTATCGGGTACACGGCAACTCAGAAGGGATACGCATGTTGAAGCCCAGTTGAGCGGAAGATGTTTGTAAGCATGGACGTTACATTCAGAGAACTGGAACCATATTATGGTTCGGATGACGGTTCAGCGTTTGGTGACACACCTAACACAGAGGGTGTTAGATGTGAGGGGGAGAAAATAAGCCCATCTGTGGTGGTCGGATCGATCCCATGCCCGGTCGTGGAAAACTGGACGAAAGGGGGAGAAAGCAGTGACTCCGATACAGAAGATGAAGAAGATACATATGTTAAACAGGGAGAGCAGCAGACAATGGAAAAGGAGCTCCAAGTCTACAGAAGGAGACAGCAGAAGTACAGTACTGTGCATGTACCGTGCCCTGTGCCTACTGTACCAAGTCCCTCGTCTACTCCTGCTCCAACTCTTGAAGATGTTGCCCCCGCACTGAATCAATCTGATTCTGATGCGGATGTCTCTGACTCTGATGGTATGATCTCTCCACCACCTATTGCTCCCTTAAGGAGATCTTCTCGCATCAATGCGGGTAAGGCTCCTAGTCGTTTTGATGATTATGAACATGATATTGCCAACTACCTGTCTTATTCTAACATTTCTTCGAATTATCGAGCCTTCATTGCATCATTAGACTCTACTTCGTTGCCCAAGTGTTGGCAGGAAGCAAAGAAAGATCCAAGGTGGAAAGCTGCAATGATAGAAGAACTTGGGGCACTGGAAAAAAATAAGACGTGGGAGCTGGTTCCATTACCCAAAAGGAAGAAAACTGTGGGATGCAAATGGGTGTACACAGTAAAGGAGACGTCAGAAGGAAAAGTGGAACGATACAAGGCAAAGGTTGGTTGCAAAAGGATACACACAATCATATGGCATCGACTATGATGAGACTTTTGCTCCAGTAGCGAAAATGAGCACCGTAAGAACTCTGGTCTCCATTGCAGCAAACTATGGGTAGAAGCTATACCAGTTAGATGTGAAGAATGCCTTTCTCCATGGGGATCTATAAGAAGAAGTGTACATGGAACTCCCGTCAGGGTGCTACGCTACAGAATCAGACGGAGGGACATCGCATGGAAAAGTGTGCAAACTAAAGAAGTCGCTATATGGACTCAAGCAATCTCCTCGAGCCTGGTTTGACAGATTCAGAAAGGCTGTTACAAGCATGGGATACCATCAAGCAAATGCAGATCATACGGTCTTTCTTCAGCATGCAAGAGGCCACATCACTATACTTGCTGTATACGTGGATGATATAGTAATCACAGGTAATGATGAAGTCGAGATCGCTAAGCTTAAGTCAAAACTCGCTAAAGAGTTTGAGGTGAAGGATTTAGGAGCGATGAGGTACTTTCTAGGTATCGAGGTGTGTGAAGACGAACAAGAAATTGTTCTCTCACAGAGAAAATACGCACTAGATCACGCACTAGATCTGCTGAAGGAGACAGGGATGCTGGAATGCAAAGCAGCAGTCACTCCAATTGACCAGAAGTGCAAGTTGGGAACAGAAGCAGGAGAGCCAGTTGATCGTGAAAGATATCAACGACTTGTAGGAAGATTGATTTATCTGGGACACACTCGCCCTGATATCTCATTTGCGGTGAGTGTAGTAAGTCGCTACATGCATGATCCAAGAACGGGTCATATGGATGCAGTATTTCAGATCTTGAGATATCTGAAAGGGACGCCGAAGAAAGGGCTATGGTTCAAGAAGAATGGATGTATAGAAGTTGAGGGATACTGCAATGCAGACTGGGCGAGCTGCATAGACGATAGAAGGTCTACCACGGAATATTGTGTTTTTGTAGGAGGAAACTTGGTCTCATGGGGAAGCAAAAAACAGTCAGTGGTAGCACGGTCTACAGCTGAAGCAGAATACAGAGCAATGGCTTTAGGAGTGTCCGAGTTGTTGTGGGTGTAAGCGTTGCTGACAGAGTTGAAGCTGGACAAGGGAGCACCGTTACGTCTTCTGAGCGATAGTCAAGCTGCAACTAGTATAGCTAACAATCCAGTTCAGCACGACAGAACGAAGCACATCGAGATCGATCGATTCTTCATCAAAGAGAAGCTGGAACAAGGGATACTGAAGATTGATCATGTTCGCTCAGAAGAACAAGTGGCAGACTGTCTGACTAAGGGTCTTAGTTCATTAAGTCTGTCAAAGCTATGTAACAAGATGGGAATGATTAATATCTATCGTCCATCTTGAGGGGGAGTGTTGAGAACTAATAAGGGATTTAGTCCCACATTGGAAAATGTAGTATGAAGAGGAGCTAGACTCCCTATAAGTAGTGGAGTAGCCAATCAATAAAATATACAACAATTATTCTCTACAGTACCAAATAATTTGAATATTGACTAAATCCTTATGTATATGCATATTTACAAGAGCATAGCTCAAATAAAATAAGCATAAATCAACATATTACATCAACAGATTCTACTGAAGATATGCATTAACATATTATATTAAATAACCCATAAGGATTACATCAAAATTAATCTACTGAAGATATATACATCAAATAAAATAATCATAAGCATGTGAACCTTTTCATGATTTCAAGCATGAGATTTATTGGAAACTAAATTTCTGTCAAACATAAAATAATTTTATTCGGCTATAAACATCTCTATCATCGTAAATGCGGCTTTCATTGCTGACGACAACCAATATAAAGTTTACTTACAGAAATCAAGCCAAGTCGAACCATATCGAATGCTACAGCGATCAGCTACCACGCAACCGATTAGGCCGGCTACACCAAAACCTCAATTTTCTTTTCTAAATTTCGTTCCCAAACACACCCTTAGGCTTAGGGTTTTCCAGCCATCGGACCATGGTCCAATGATCCGCTATATTTCCCAAAGACCCTAACCATATCGAGTGGCTGTAGCGCTTTGCTACAACGCCATCGATTAGGCTTAAGGGATGTAAATAGGCTACTTTGCAACTGAAAGACGAACAAAACCGGACCTTGCTCACCCCTAGCTGTAGTTTTAATAAATAGCATACAGCCCTGCAACATCCTACAGTCTGAAAGGGACTATCTAGTTGCAAGTGCAAATCCAACAATTAGTGCATGCAACGAGGGCACTCAGCAATGACTTGATTAACTTCAGTTAAGGACTAGATTGGCACATCTATCTAGGTTTGCTTCTTCTTCTTTTCTTTTCTGTTTTTTAAAAAGTTGCAGCGAAGCCTGTCATGAGAACCAATTTTATCATCATTATTTTTAATGGTGCAGAAGTATCATTTTCAGCAATATTATAAATGCTCGGTGGAGCATATAAACTTTAATCAACAATCTGAACCATAAATTAAATTAGATCTAATGATCCATGGTCCTTAACAACTAAAAATTGAATCTAAAACTTCAAACTCATTAATCAAACAAGGGAGGCTATGATACCAAGTGTTGGAATTTATCTGTTGATTTATGAGATGAAAATGATAAACTAACTGCGGATGCGTACCTAAATCTATCGCTTGTCTTGATTGATCTTGCAGCGAATCTCTTTTGTATGGTTCGATTTTCCAACTTGATACAACCCTTAATGACAAAGATGAATTCTTTGTCTCTGTTGATGGGGATGCAGAGTAGAAGAGAAAAGAAATAAATCCTCTTTGGTGGTTGTACAAATTGGGAACCATAACCCATATATATATATATATATATATATATATATATTTTTTTTTTTTTTGGAAAAAGGGTAAATTTTATTCCATCATCTCAATAAGGTTACAACATAGTGATACAAGCCCAACTCAGGGGGACATTACTAGTACATCCGACTCAATGTTATGAAGTATGCCCACCACTGGGGTGGATAGTCCCTCATAAATGCGCCGGTTCCTCTCCCTCCAGACATGCCAAACTGACGCAGCAAGTCTCAATCTAGCATGCCTAGCCCAGCTCTGCTCCTTGCCCCTGCAATCACCAATCCACTTAAGCATTTCTCTGAAGTCCCGCTCCCTGCCAACCCCTCCCAAGTGTCTCCGGCACTGCTCTGCCCAGATGCTCCATGCCACATGGCACTGAAAGAACAGGTGCCCAATAGATTCAGGCTCTGTCTCACACAAAACACACCCAGGCTCAGGAACAGAAACCCCGAACCGAAGCAATCTGTCCCGAGTAAGCAACCGGCCCATCACCAGTTTGTATGCAGACAATTGCATCTTCCTGGCGAGCCCCTTCCTCCAGACAAAGTCGTACTCCTCAATATCATCGAAGTGGGGGCGGACAAGGTCGTAGCAGCTGCTAAATCTGAACTCCCCAGCACCCTCCGAGCGGCCGGGAGGGGCCCACATCCAGACATCAGACAGTGCCGTAGGAGTGATCTGCACCTGTCTGATCTCCTCAACTAACGCAGCAGTGAATCGATACTCCTCAGGCCTCCAGATCCCACCACGTATGATGTGCCTACACGTCAGACCTCTGTATGCCACGCCGTCCCTCTGGGGCCCCAGAATCTCCAGGAGAGACTGACCTGAGATCCACGGATCGAGCCATAGATCCGTCTCCCCTCCCTCCCTCATCCTCCTCCGCAAAGCCGTCCGAAGAACAGGACGAGTCCTCAGGATATGCTTGAAAGACACAGAGAAGTTGTTGTCAATTTCACATACCCAGAAGTTTCTGCCCCGGAGATACCGACTAGTCATCCAGGCCGACCATAGAGAATCACCCTGAAGGAACCTCCATGCCAGCTTGATCCCCGCCGCCTCCCTGACAGAAACAAGTGATCGCAGACCCACACCTCCCTCTTTCCTAGGCCGACAGAGCTGCTCCCAGGAGATGGCGTGTATCCCCCCATGCCAAATGAACTTGGCACAAATGCTCTCAATCTTTCTGATAGTAGCCAGAGGCACCATAATCGATTGGAGCCAGAACAGAGCAATAGCAGAAATGACTGAGCGTACCAGCTCAATACGCCCTCCAAACGAAAGGCCAGCCGCCTGCCAGCCCTCAACCCTCCTCTGTGCAAAATCCACCAGACTCTGACAGTCACGGTCCTTTGCGTAGTTGACGGAAAGGGGCACCCCCAGATATTTCACCGGGAGGTCCCCCATTTTCACCCCAAGCTCCAAGGCCCGCTCCTCCTTCAAAGTGCAAGAGTTGCTGAAGTAGACTTTGCTTTTGTCCCTGTTTAACCGAAGGCCCGATAGCTGTCCGAACTCCTCCATCACTGCCGCAAGCTCCCTCATCCCACGCATGGAAGGCCTCAACAGGACCAAAAGATCATCAGCATAGATGAGATGAGAGACCACCGGGGAGACCCTGCTGTATATCGGTACAATCCTCTCCCGATGCACCGCGATATCCATCAAACATGTGAAATACTCCATCACAAGGGTGAATAGGTAGGGGGAGAGCGGGTCCCCCTGCCGAAGCCCCCTGCTGCTACCAAAGAACCCGTAAGGGATACCCTGGATGAGAACCGAGAAAGTAGGAGAGGTGATGCACTCTCTGACTCTATCCACCCAAGTCTCGAGAAGCCCATCGCAGCCATCAAATGACAGAGGAAGTCCCTGTTGACAGTGTCATATGCTTTCCTCAGGTCGAGCTTCACACATGCCTTCGCCCCTCCAGGCTTGTGGAACTCCCGAATCAGCTCATGAGCCAGCAGGCTATGCTCCGCAATAGACCGCCCCTTAATGAAGGCCGCCTGATTCCGAGACACCAGACCCTGCATAGCATCCTCCATCCTCCTGCACATAAGATGAGTAATTATTTTATACAAATAATTACAGCAAGCAATCGGTCGAAAGTCAGCAAGAGATGTCGCCCCCTCCTTCTTGGGCACAAGTGTCAGGAAGGTGTGGTTCAGCTCCTTCAGGAGCTTGCCCGTATCAAAGAACTCCTGAACAGCCTCAAGGACCGGGGCCTTGAGGGTATTCCAATGGCGTTTGTAGAAACCACTGGAGAACCCATCCGGCCCAGGAGCCTTGGAAGCATCAGCCTGCATCACAATCGTCTCCACCTCCGCCATCCGGATAGGGGCCATAAGAAGACTATTGCCGTACTCCGTAATCAACGTCTTCGTAATCAGCTGCGGAAAAACCGAGGGATAGTCTGTCTGATGATATAGCTCAGAGTAGAACTGGACAGCCTCCTCCTGGATAGCAACCTGGTCAGTCACAAGGCGCCCGTCCCTGCCAATCAGTCTCTGGATACGGTTCCGGTGCTGACGCGCCCGGATGACATCGTAGAAGAATTTGGTGCAACGGTCCCCATCCTTGAGCCAGGAGCATTTGGCCCGTTGGGCCGCACTAATCTCCTGCTGAAGCCTCAAGGTGTTGACCTCTGCAGCCAAACTCTTCTCTCTAGCCGCCATCTCCCCACTCATCATGTCGCCCTGAAGCTCTGCCTGCAGGTCTCTCAACTCCGCCTCCTTCTCCTGAAGGGAGGTCCGGGGAAGAGCCCTCACCCAGTCTCGGATGGCGCGTTTGGCGTTTTTCAGCCTGTGGACCATACAAAACTGGGCAGTGCCGACCGCCTCCTGGCCAAGTCCTCCCGCCACCGTCTCCTCATAGCCAGCCGATAGGAACCAACTGTTGTCATACCGGAAAGGACGGGCTCTCCATCTGGGACTCTCCACGAAGCGCACCAGGATCGGCGAGTGGTCACTGGTCCCCGCAGGGAGCCCCTCAGCCACAGAAGAGGGGAATAGGCGGAACCAATCACTATTCCCCAAAGCCCGATCCAGCTGGCATGCCACCCTGCTCACCTCCGCCTTGTTGTGCCAAGTCCATATGTGTCCTATCCTCTCCAGGTCCCTGAGCCCTGACTGGAGAAGGCAAGACTGAAAGTCTGAAAGAATCTGGTCCGGCACCGGCCTCCCCCCCAGCTTCTCTCCCCGGTATAGCGTAGCATTGAAGTCTCCCATAATAAGAAGAGGGAGATGTCGATGCCTCGCTAAAGAACTCAGCCTGATGATGTCCTGCCACAAGGTCTCACGACGCCTCCTGTCATTGTGCCCGTAGACGGCACCCAGTAAGAAGTGGAACCCCCCCTTGTTGGTGAAGGAGATAGCCACCAGCTGGTCAGACATGAAAACCTCCTCACCCTCCCAACTAGCTCCATTCCATCTAACCCAGATCCTCGCCATATCACAGAGACCAAGGTTGTGGAGCTGTACCCAGTCCGTAGGGGTTCTACGGGACAGAGTTTTCGCCCCCCTGATCTTAGTCTCAAGTAATATCGAGATTTCACACTGTTCCTTCCTCAGCACTTCACTAATCTCCCGCCATCTCCCCAGAGAACACCCCCCCGGACATTCCAGGCAAGGGCCGACATCTAAACCACGGGTGGGGTCCCCTGAACATCCTCGGAAGGGGCACCCGGGGAGAGTGCAACCTCCATATCTCTAGTACCCTCATCTCTATCTCCCTGTAAAAGTAGGGGGGCCGTGGCCTCGTGTGGGTCCCCCTGTGGGGAGGCTGTGCTAGTACTGCCACCCATTTAGGGTTGACCTGCCACACTCTCTCTGTCCCACCCTGTCCGCTGTCCTCACCATGTGCCTCCGTAGCCTGGCGCTTCCGACTGTACACCTGAAGAGCAAGCGCGTCTTTATCTCCCTGTCGCCTGTCCTCCTGCCCCATACTCCTGGTGGTCATGGTCCTCGTCCCCACATACTCCACCAACGCTCCAGCAAGATCCTCCGTCGGGGACCCCTCACCTTCCCCCGAGATGGGGGAAGAGTCTGCCTCCATGTCATCCTCCATCACGCCCACCTGGTCCACAGCGGGGGAGTCATCTGCACCACCTGCCACCTGCACAGCCTCCTCCGGCACCACCTCAGAAGCTCCCCCACGTCTACACGCACTCGGGAGGTGCCCGAAGCAGGCACATGCCGGACATCTGGGGGGAACCCATTCATACTCCACCCTCTGCATAGCAAACTGGCCAGAAGGTGTCCTGTACTTCAACTGCTCAGGCAGGTCCAATCGGGCATCAATCTCCACAAACACCCGTGCATACATCAGTCTGGATCGGAAAGTGGTGGCATCATCTGCCTTAATCGGCTTGCCAATGAGGCTGGCAAGTCTCATAAGAAGTGGGACACTCCAGAAGCGTACCGGGAACTCAGGGAACCGAACCCACACTGGCACAGCATTAAGCACCTCCTTCTCGCACCGCAAGTCGGGGGTCCATTGCTTCAGAATGATGAGGCGGCCGTCAAATGTCCATGGCCCTCCCTGGAGTATCCGAGTCACATCTTCCGCCAACCCAAATTTAACGAAGTAGAAGCCGTTCTCCTTGGAGAAGAACTCCATACTCCCCTTCGGCCGCCAGACTCTGTCCGCATATCCTCTGATCTGCCCGTAGAAGGGCTTGCTCCCCAACACGTATAGCACTAACGTGTTCTCCCAGAATGCCGTCACCTTCGCCACTTCGTCGGCTGGGAAGTCAGCGCAGAGCTCGCCCCCAATCGCCATAGGAGCAACGTACTCCATCGATGCCGGCGTCTTAGCGACCCCCACCTTGCATGCATCCGCCCAGGATACAGGCCGCGGGCCCGAACTCCGAGGTGGGGTCGTCTGAGGTGGCCTGGCACTCGTGCTCGCATCAGTAACTCTCCCTCCGATAACTGGGACAGCCGTCCCCGTCACCCCTTTCGCACGAGGCCGCCACGCAATCCTGGCTTGGCCCTCCCGATCCCCCGAGTGTGCCTGTCCCCCCGATGGACCCGCTCTCCTGGCTATCCCCGCCCTCCTGTCTGATCCCTGCGTATAAGTTATGCCTCTCCTAGCCTCAGGGATCTGCGATCTTTGCCCTCCTCCGCGTCTAACCCTCCGATTCTGGACCGTAGTCCAAGCTCCCTCCTCATCCTCCAAATCCCGACGATGTTCTTTGGGCGGTGAACACCATCGGGGACCCCTCGGGTGCCACCGCCGTCGAACACCCAGCCGAAACCTTGCCCGGGAGGCGAATCCCCGCCCGCAGCCCGCCCCGGCCACCCCCCCCCCCGCCTGGGAGGGGTCGCCGGCCGCCGCCCGGCCCCCGGGGAGGGTCGCCGGACCTCCCCGGTCCGCCTGCTGTCCTCCCGCGCACCCGCGGTCGTGGCCAGCAGCTGCTGCGCCGTTCGCCGGCGACCCGCCGCCGCCGACCGCCCCTGGCCGGTCGCCCCCGGCCGCCCCGGCCACCCCCTTGCCTTTCCCCCGGTCCGGGGGGCGGTTGGCAGCCTCCACGACGCGAATGGTCGATGCCCTAGCAGAGCTAGGGTTTCCTGTAGCCGCCATCTTTTTATATTATATATATTATCCTCTATATATATATATATATATATATATATATATATATATATATATATATTTTTTTTTTTTAATATATATATATATATTTTAATATATATATATAATAGGAAAACTTAAATGGTGAAACTTTGAATCCCGAAAATACCCTTACATACTTATACTAATTAAAAATAATTCATTAATTTTAATAAGAACAACTTAGTAATTAGGAAGACTACCCATTGGTCTTCCTAAACTAATTAAGAAATATTAAAATACGTGCAAGGCACGTGCACATATGCTAGTATATATATAAAAGAAATCCCCTTATTTTATTAAAAAGGCTGAAGGCTCAAAATTCCGAAGCCTAGCCACGTATACAAGGCGCAAAATGACCAAGCCTATACAAGTATACCACCAAAACGGAACGGAGAGGGGGGGGGAGAGGCACAACCGACAAGAGCTAGGGTTGTGTCGAGGACCAAAATGCTGACGATATGTGGGAGCACCGGGTGCTCCGCTTACGACATTGGCGGAAGATTTCCCGAATGAGCTGATCCGCAGAGTATTGATGGTCTTCGTATCTCGCTTTGTTGCGATTCTTCCAGATCACCCACGTTGCGGCCGTTGCAACGATCTGGTGGCCGTGGGATGCGGAACCCCAAGCGCCCGCCAGATCGTGGAAGCATCCGCCGACCGGCACGATGTTGTAGCACTGATTAAGGATCCTCCAAGTTTTGCCTGGCAGGGTCCCCTGACAAAAGATGTGGTCAATGGTCTCCGTATGACGATCTGGACAGCAATTGCAGGCTGACGCAAGGCTAATCCCAATGGTGTTGAGGATCTCGTCTGTAGGCAGTTTCTTGCTAATGACTCTCCACATGAGGATGGACCACTTCCTGGGGATGCAGGCCTGCCAATAGTGTGCGATCGGGAGGTGCGGTTGTCCTCTCCCGAGGGCAGCGGTTCTCGCCGACCTCACCGAGAACGCCTCGGATGCTACGAGCGTCCACCTTAGCGCATCCACGTCGTGACCGAGAGTAATACCGTTCCGGCGTATGCTGTCTACCGCTTCTTGACCGGCCCAATCTCGAATTTTGTCCCAGTTCCATTCGTTCGTATGGTGGTTCCACAAGTTTCTGATTCTGCTATCTCTTGGGGTCTCCGTGAGATTAGGGATCAAGCTGTCTCCGGTCCATCGCTCCAGGAATGGGTTGGATTCGCCGGTACCCAGTTGGAGTCTCATAGCCGGCTCGGCGAGATCGCGACCAATGAGGATACGGCGCCAGGCAGCTGAGGATCTGCTGTTGGATATGGCTACGGCTGGGTGGATGTGTTTGAAGTACCTTGCCTTCATAAACCTGGTCCATAAGTTCTGGCTCGTGCGGAGCTTCCACCACAATTTCTTGGAGAAGGATTTAACGATGTGAGTTAGTTTGGTAAAACCCAAGCCCCCTTCCTCGGTGGGATGAGCCATGGTGTCCCAGCTAGCCCAATGATGCTTGTCTTGACCGTTGCAGTGTGTCACGCCCCAGAACCAGAATACTGGAGAGCGGGGGCAGACATAGCCAGCTACGTATATGAAATGGAATCCATCTCACTATACGGTCACGGCTGTCTAGATACATGAGGGTTTAACTACAAGCTAGCAGTCTCCTATGGTCATGAACAAGCCTATTGTCTCAATCACAAGCAAGCAGTAGTAATTACAAGATGTCAGAGCACCAAATATATAATAGCAAGGCGTCCCATACATTACATATTGGATGATCATGAAGCTAGTCGTACAAAATGCCAGGACTAGCAAGAGTTCAGTCATACATGATCAACCCTAGGATCTGTCAATCATGTTACAGCCCGTAGGCAGACAGTAAATAAAGATGCAATCGAGCTAACACGTGCTCGCCGGCTAAACGCCTCAAAAGAATAATTTTTACAAATAAGTGGGAGGACAAAAAGAAACCCACTCGTTGCCAGGGTTCCGTCTAGTGGTCACCATCTGGCTGGAAGATCGGTGGATCCTCTGGAGCTGCTCCGATATCTGGCCACACAAAACCAGCTGGGTCAGACCCCAGAAAGAGCAAGTGCCACAAAGGAGGCTTCACTTAGAAACTAAAACCAGCATATAGTAAGGAACATTAAAGTTAAATTATCAGAAATAACAACAATAATTGAGTATGAGAAAACCATTCAAGTAGCCAGACTACAACCCTTAAACCAAACAAGGACCGGGGTTGCAATCCTTCACCTGAATGGAAATCCGTCTCAAATACTATGGATAAGGTAATAAGACAATAAACGAAGAGAAGACACAGAACTGCTCCAGGAGCCAGGTTACAACCCTTAAACCAAACAAGGACCGGGGTTGTAACCCTTCGTCTGAACAGAACTGGACTCCTGATCTTTATTGTTAAGGCCATTATAGATAATCATGTTGCTGAAGTAAGATAGAATATGACAAGCATGGCACGGGGTACAAATAAGACAATAACCGAAGGGAAGACACAGAACTGCTGCGGGAGCCAGGTTACAACCCTTAAACCAAACAAGGACCGGGGTTGTAACCCTTCGCCTGAACAGAACTGGTCCCCCGATCGTTATTGTTAAGGCAAGCATCAATAATCGTGTCTTGTCACGATCTTGCACAGGATCAGGATAAGACTAAGCTGGAATAACTTCATCCAATCAATCACGGCCAATCAAAAGTACGGCTTGATACTTTAACTAGCTAGGGTTATCACAGGCCTAGTTACTAGCAAGATGCAATGAGATTATTTCAACAGCCACAAGCCCTGCAGACCATCCAAGTTATCCAGGTCGAATGTCCATTTATGAAGGATGCACCACATGACTGTGTGCTGGAAGTGTGCCCTACTCGTCGGTAGGCTACAAGTCCACTTAATGCGCCCAGATAACGGGATTGCCTGTAGCTGGGAATCTCTTCATGTCTACTGAATTATTCTAGTTTATTACTCTTAGTTAATTACAGTAGGTATCCCTGACCGTGGTACTCAGGGATCCCATCCTAGACATGATGCAAGACAATACTGGTTTATTGTGCAAACGCAATCATCCACGGTGTCCAGGTTAGTCATTCTTGTCAGGTCATGTCACGTTAGCCGTCGCAACAACAATTCGAGATAATCATGTCAGGTATGCTTGTCCTGCCATGCCGTGTTCAATTATTATTAACAAACCTATTAAATAAATTCATGATTATCAAGTTCATGACAAAAGGCGTAAGGATATAAAATGGGCATAAAATATCTAATAAAATATCAATATACAGGGCTATAGAAGAGCCAAGCTTAAGGAAAATAAAACCAAAGTGACATGCTGACATAAGACCAAGTCAGCCAAGGCCATACGCTCAGTGCAAAAGTCATACGCTCAGGGCAGGCTACGCTCAAGTCAAGCTACGCTCAGGTAAGCCTATCAGGTAAGCGTACGCTCAGGTAAGCCTACGCTCACAAAGGGCAGCGTATGAGGTCCATACGACCCCTTGTCACACAAGTGAACGTATGCAAGACATACGCTCCAAAAAGGCAGCGTATGAACTTCATACGACTCCTTGTCACACAAGCGAGCGTATGCGAGTCATACGCCTCCAAAAGGCAGCGTATGGACTCCATACGACTCATGGCTATCCAAGTGAGCGTATGCAAGTCATACGCTCCAAAAAGGCAGCGTATGGACTCCATACGACTCCTTGTCACACAAGCGAGCGTATGCAAGTCATACGCTTCCAAGAGGCAGCGTATGGGGTCTACTGCGCTGCGCTAAAGAGCGCGCACAGCTCAGTGACGCAAGCTAAAAAGCTCGCGCACTGCTCACTGTCTTCTCCAAACAGCAGGAACTCCATGGTTGAACCCTAAGCTTCCAAAGTCCATAACTTGGTCAAAACAAGTCCAAATCCAACTTTCCAAAGGTCAAAATTGGGTAGAAGGAAATTCTCTACCACATGGAACCATCAAAACTTGAAAACAAGGGAATTTAATAGATCAAAACCATGAAAATCCGAAAATAACTAAATTCTAGATCTACAAAAATCCAAGCTTCAAAATAGAAAATGACAAGTTCTAATGTGGATTAGAAAGTTGCAAAGAAGAGGTTAGAACAATAAAAATGGTGGGTTTCTTCATGAAGCAAGATTGCACTTGCCTAAGCTAGGGTTTCTTGGTTGGTGGTGGAGAGTAATGAAGAAGAAAGGAAATAATGAGGAGAGAGAATGGGAAGAGGTTAATAAATGGGGTTGGTTGTGGTAGGTAGGGGGTTCACCCTTGGTTCATGATGAACCAAGGCTAATCAAGCCTAGCCGAACCAACCCAAGCCAACCCAAACCAAGATGAACCATGGCCAATACGAGATAAAATACGTACACGTATTCTTAAATACGTAATACGAACAACAGGCATTACACAGTGTCCCCAGAAGAAGTTACAGAAGATCATTTCGATCGATTCTAGAACCTTCTTGGGCGGGGAACACACGGCTAGGGTGTGGGGGATCGAGGTGAGCACATGTTTGATGAGAATCTCTTGCCGCTATATATATATATGGTAGAAAAAGAATATATATATATAAATATATATGGTGGACGTACAAATTGGGAACCATAACCCATATATATATATATATATATATTTTTTTTTTTTTTGGAATAAGGGTAAATTTATTCCTCGCACTAGGCGGTTAAGGTAATACAATACAACATCTCACTACTGCACATGTCCCCCAGAGAACTCAGGGGGACATAACTGATACATCGAATTCCACGTTATGCAGAATTCCTCTAGCGGGTGTAACCAGGCTCTCAAAGATACGCCTGTTCCGTTCACGCCAGATGTGCCAAACGGAAGCAGCAAGTCGCACCCAGGCTCGCCTCGTCCACCCCGTCTCTCCACCTCTGTGACCTCGGATCCAGCTGATGATGCTCCGAATGTCCCGAGCCATGCCAGCTCCCCTCCCCAACTGCCCACACTGCACAGCCCAAATATACCAAGAGAAAGAGCACTCGAAGAATAAATGGCCCATAGACTCAGCCTCTCCCGCACACAACACACACATCGTGTCCGGGATATGAACCCCACACCTGATGAGTCTGTCACGGGTCAGGAGTCTCCCCCAGCAGCAATCTGTACGCACATAACTGCATCTTCCGGGCTATACCTTTAGCCCAAATGAAGTCCCGATCCTCCATCAAGGCGTGCCGAACCCGAACCAGCTCGAAGCAGCTCCTGAAACTGAACGTACTCGCTCCACCTGGATAAGAAGTCCCTGTCCATATCCACATATCCCGAGGCTGGCTGGTGTCGATATCAATGCGGCGGATCGCCTCACCCAGCTGAGCCGTGAATGGGTAAGCCTCTGGCACCCAAACTCCATCTCTGATGATCCGGCTGCACCTGAGGCCCCTCGTAGCCTCTCTAGAAAACTGTGAACCCAGGATATCCAGTAAAGACCGACCCGCGACCCAGGGGTTCCTGCCACAAGTCCGTCGAAGCCCCATCCCTCATGGACCGGCAGATAACAGACTGAAGCTTAGGTCTACACTTAAGAATAGTCTTAAATGTGACCGAGAAGTTGTTGTCATGCCTGCACGTCCAGAAGCTCCTCCCCTTAAGGTACCTGCTAGCCATCCACTCCGCCCATAAAGAGCCACCCTGGACGAACCTCCACGCCATCTTAATACCTGCAGCCTCCCTGATAGCCCGTAAAGGTCGGAGACCTACTCTCCCTCCTCCATCGGCCGGCATAGCTGGTCCCAAGAGATAGCATGCATCCCCCCCCTCCAGAGGAAATCCGCACATAGCATCTCCACCTTCCTGATAGTGGCCGTTGGAATCTGAATAGACTGGGACCAGAACATAGTAATCCCCGAGATGACCGACCTAATCAGCTCAATCCGCCCGCCAAAAGAGAGTCCAGCTGCTTGCCAGCCCTCAACTCTTTTTGTGTGAACTCCACCAAACTGTGGCAATCATGCTCCC
>JANAVB010020523.1:0-60977 GCA_029216955.1 Iris pallida | reverse complement strand
TCTGCTCCAGGTACGGCCGGCCAAACCCCGATTGTTCAGCCCGCCCACCCCTCCTCCTATGAGTCGGGATGTGTTTCTGCTTCCCCCAACTGGGCCCGGTTGGCTCGGACTTTCTTCCTGACGGCTCAGTCGGTGACCGAGATTGACTTTAGCGGTGGAGGAGCAAGAATATAAACACAAATTAAGAGGAGACTTCTCCAACTATATATATTTTGGTTCATGTCAAGAGGTTCATTGGACCGTGCGGTCCGAAATCCACTTCGGGTATGGCCGGCCAAACCATGACTGGTTCGGCCTAGTCCACCTGGCCCACATGCCCCTACCGGTCAAGATGTGTTCTGCTTCTCCCAACCCAAGCCCGGTAGGTCCGACCTGTCTGATCGACGGCCCGGTCGGTGACCCAATCGGAGATGGACTTTGAGTGATGAGGGAGGCAAAAATATAAACACAAGCTTTCATAAAAATTTAAGAGAAACTTCTCCAAACTATTTTGTATTTCGGTTCATGTCAATGTTAATTGCCCCGTAGTCCGAAGTCTACTCCGGGTAAGGTCCGGCCAAACTATAACTGGTTCGGTTGGCCACCCACCTCCTCCTACGGGTTGTGTTCGCTTCCCCAATCGGGCCCGACCTGTCTCCCTGACGACCCATCGATGACCCAATCAGAGACGACTTTGAGTGGTGATGGAGGCAAGAATATAAACGCATGTTTTTGTATAAAAATTTAAGAGGACTTCCCCAACTATAATATATTTCGGTTCTTGTTGTTCCGATACAAAATTATACTAAACTTTTGTATTAAAACTTACAGAAAGAATAGTACAAGAAGAATTATCTACAAGAATTCTAAGTACAAAAATTTAGGGATTGGGACGATGGAAGTTAAGTCTGCAATCGACTTCTTTTACTCCGTTGACGATTTGATATGAAGATTGCAAAGGCTTGCTAACTCTGGCTCACTGACAAAATTTTGGCATCACGTAGACTCAAAGTATGCCTCTATGTCTGTCTATCTGGTGTGTATATGTATGTCTCTATGTCTCTATGAGTAAGATATTTCACTCTATTTAACATTTATTCACTAAAAATGGTTATGCACGCATAAGGCAGAAATACATTTTTTCTGTCTTGAAGGCACATGAGCTAAGGTTGGCGCATAGGGGCCTGGAGTTCGTGAGGATGATGTGCACATGGATCACGCATGAGGCGCCATATGACTTTAGTTCTAAGATGTGCCACTTAAAACGTTGTTATGTTGCAAATGATCTCTTTGTGGGGATTTAACCATGCGCCTGAAGACACTAGCGCATAGAGTCTTTCAATGTATATTGTAGTTTGGATGTCGCGTATTACACCTTGTCGCATGAAATTGGTTATGTACAACTATAAAGTGAGATGATTACTATGTTGTAAGCACTGCCATCTCCCTCTAAGCATCATTTTCATACTGCCCAATAGCCCTCTTTCCAATGAGCCATCAGACTAGCTAGTATGTAGCTGTAAAACCCGTAGCTTTAGATTATGAATATATGGGCTTTATAACACTTTTGGTTATTAATTATTATTGTTATTCTTTTAGCCTTAATGTCACACCCCAGTACCAAAATACGGGGACGGACGTCGGCCAGCTACACCGTATAAGGTACGAATATTATACGGCGATGACGGCTGTCAATCTTGCTGGGTATCCTAGCATGCGTATCTATGGCCTAATCCATCTCATATCCAGGCTATAACAAGAAAATACTACAAGAGAGAATCATATGGAAAGCGGAAAGTACTCATATGATAATCAGGAAATCTATAGTACTGGATAATATGTAGACGAGTATACCTTCCCACAGTTCCTAGCATAGTTCTACAGTACTGGATAATAATCTACAGTCAAGTCTGGAAGATCCACAGGGTCGGTTACAGGCAATCTGGGAACAATCCAGGGTTGGTCAGGCCAACCGTAGCAAGTACGAGAAAGGAAGGCTCAAGGACGGGCGAAGAAAAGCCAGCAGGATAAAATATGAAGCAAGATAGCATAAATGAACAGTAAAAGAGGGTAAGGATCGTGCGGTACCAACGCACGATAACAATCCCAACTAATGCAGCAAAATAACCAACAATCATCACAATCTCCCTAACATCCAATAACACCTGCATGACCCACCGGGACTCGTAATCTGTCATCAGAACAGTAATCTACCCCTATATCAAACAAGAACAAGGGAATAAATTTTCGCGTCGGGGTAGCATTACGGGCCAGCTAGCTTAGCAAGCAACAAGCCAAACAATTATATGAATAAGCGGCCACTCAATGCCTACGGCTGTCTAGGTGGGTTGGATTACCCGAACAATACAATATAGGAATCCTCAGATCGTGCGTCCCAGCAGGGCTAGCGGGGCCAAGTAATCAAACTAGATGAGCACTGATCCCACGTAAGACCACCGGGCTCTGCATGTCACCACCGGTCCCTCGTAAGGCCACCGTACCGAGCATGCCATGTATAATGTATAGTACATAAAGTAGCCGGATATTGCCATCCACTAGTACGAATGGTAACAATATCCGTGGTGGCCAGCGTGCAGGTCATGACTAATGTCTGGGATAATGCTATTATTGCACGATCTCGGAATTTTGTTCCCTCCCAATGCTTCTACCAGTTTAGGTTGCCTAGATTATCCATACATTTATCCGGAATTACATGCCGTGGTCATATGATCATCCTCCTAGATGTCGTACCTCAGTACAGAAACGCTAAGTAAGAATCAACCTCGGCACCTATAGTCCCCGTTGTGATTTATCCTTAGTGTTATGCGACAAGCAAGCAAGCAATCCTGACCACGCTAAGACTATAGGCCAACTACCAGATATCCGTGCATGTAATCAATTTATAGCTAGAATATCAAGATGGCATCGCAATACCTATAATCATGGAAGTAGCACCTCAAGTGCCAGTAGACAAGCACGCAGTGCAAAATTAGGGCCAGTACCTCAAAGGATAAGCTGGACTTAGCACGGATATAAGTAGTCATGTCGGAGACAAGATCAAATCTGTCAGTCACATAAAATCATCTGCCCACATCGTGGCATGGATATCAGGTCAAGTACAAGATCAGAATCTCTACTATAAGATCCTATCAAGTATACAAGGGAGCCTACAGCTCTAATCATCAAGTCGGTCTATCCACCGGATCATCTATCAGGAGTCTTCCATCCACGATGGAGTGAATATCACGTCAAAGGATAATCACCAAATACCAAGCTCATCACTATAAACAATGCTAGGCCCTCTGGCTCACAGGAATCCTCTGAATCAAGATCATAAGCTATCAGCAAACAAGTCTCACCTACCAGATATAGCAAACAAGCCAAGTTTTTGGGCGCTTGGAAAGTCGAGTAAAAATCATATAATAATACCCTCGATATTCTCTTCGTTTCACGAAATATTCGCGATCATCAAAATACAAGAATACACAGTCAGTTCGATCGAATTAGAACATCATCAAAAGAAATAACAACACTATCCAAGAGTCCACGTGAGTCTATCAATCAATATCTCGAGATCATGCTCTCCATAATACTCAATCTTCAGACATATCCAAAATTCCTGACACATAGGACAACTATCAGTCCTAGCTGGCCAGACTAGGATACTCCTAGAAAGAATGGTCGGGGAACAAGAGTCTACTAATTATGCCGCCAGAAAATGATAAGGATTGCATGAACCGCTCTGAAGCAATCCACAACCCTTAAACCAAATAAGGACCAGGGTTGCAGACCGTCTCCCGAGTGGAACCGCGCTCCTTACGCTATCCGACGGACAAGACATGTCAAGTAACTAGACAACTAATCTATTCATGAGTCTACCTAGCAAGTACTGGAATCATGTCAAACTAAATCTGTACAAATCTTGTTCAGCAAACCAAAGGAATGGTTATGCCCAAATCTTTGAACCAAATTTCCGACCGGGAATTTTGGAAAATCGGCAGAGTCTCCTTTGTATTCTGGACGGGAGCACCCAGCGAATTGGGGCTAAATCCACTCGACGAAACCCTCGCAGAATCGCAGGCTGAGAACACTAAGTCTCAGCTTCCAGCAGCGCTACCATGCGTACTGGAAACCAAACCATGGCCGAGAACACTAAGTCTCGGCCTCCAGCAGCACTACGATTTGTACTGGGTGCCAAGCCAACACATACAACAAGAATTGCCACGCAGGGCGCATCACGAACCCATAGTCATATCTAAGCCACAAACACAGTCACAGAAATAGCTGGCCAAAGCTGTCATCCGACCGTGAGTCGGATACGGGGCATATGGGGACAATCCATACTCGTGAGTCGTGCTCGTGTCCTCAGAGGTGTGGATGACCCGTCCGAGTTTGTTCGATACGGCCTGACCCGATATCGAACCAAGCTATCCTAAGTTATCATCATGGCAGTTCTACTATGCTACACTGTAACACCCCAGTCCCAAAATACGTAGGACTAGGAACGTAGACATGTCAGCCGTATAATAAATATGCGTAAGCTGTGAAATGCAGTAGAACGATAACTAATCTCATCCACACAAATAAATGAATAAAGATATCATATAATGATAATGAATTATCTGATCAATATGTTGGGCGGAGACAAATCCACAACCAACAAGTAAAGGAAAAATACATGAGAAAAGAAATGATTTTGGCGAGCGAAGCGAAGACGATCCAAGCGCAATCATCCTCGAAGAAATGGAGATGGTCACGGCTAGAGCTAGAACACCTGCGAAAGACAAGAGCACACACCTGGCGAGATAACCAGGTCCTCAGAGGGACGTAACAAGACACATAATATCATGCCAATAACTGAATAATAAAAGCTCAACAGAAAAGTATATATGACTAAACAAATAAAGGTCCTTAACCATTCTATGTGAAAATGTATTTTGAAGACAATGTTCCATACAAGGGCTCCCGAGACTAGAAATACGACGCATTAGCATTTCAACCAAGGCACTATGGCGTCTAGAGAAAAGTAATTCACGGCCCATTAGCACTCGAGTGAGAGATAAGCGGCATCTAGAGAAAAATAAATGTACGACCACTAGCTCTTGGGCGAGTCACTAACGGCAGCTAGAGGAAAGTAAATGCACGGCACATTTGTGTTTCAACCGAGGCACAAGTGGCATCTAGAGAAAGTAAATAAGTGCACGGCACACTAGCTCTCGGCTGAGTCACAAATGGCAGCTAGAAAAATTAAATGTGTGAAAGCTCCTGCGCCTAATAACTGTCTTCACGCTCCCCATGCACTACTCGTGCTGAATCCACACCACGATATTTCTAATAACCGCTAAGTCTTCTAGGCAATTATATTAGTAGTTATGTCCTAACGCTCGTCCTGTACGCACCGATGTACGGTCGGTACGCAAGTCCGAATCTATATGAGACACGTGATATCGTGGCACATAGATATCGGGCTAATGAACACGGCACAAACAAAGGCGGTCCCTTAACTCTAGGCCAAAGGCATAAAAAACTAAAGTATAGTAATTTGCAACAACATATGATTTTGAAAGAATAATTACAAGAAATAAAACAAGCATGATATTGAGCAAGAAATTAAACTGTAAAGGCAAGGTGTCTTGCCTGAGGTCCTTGCTGCTGAAACCGACAATCCCGTTGGGTACAGAATAGTCACAGGGCTACACAAGATGAACTCAGACGATGTGACAAACTTCTAAAATAAAAACCAAAATAAAATTCTGGAAAATTTTTGGGAAAAATATATGATGTGTATTTTTTCGTCAGCAATCCGAAACTTCAAACGGTTCGTGATTCTGATTCCTGGTTCTCCCAGAATCTCAAAAACACTAAAACGTGTCAGATTTTGGACAACTAACAATCCACAATTTTCTAGAAAATTAAGTTCCGAATTTATGAAAATAAAATTTATATTCAGAAAATTACCTCAATACGATTCCGACAAAAAAAAATTGGAGGTCAAACGGAGTCCGGAGTTGGGAGTTATGGTCATTCGAAGTTGCTACAACCTTTGAAAATTGAGGCTGAATTTATGACGAATTTTGGGCTTAGTTATGACAAAAAAAGAGAGAATTTTGACAAGGATGGTTTGAAAGATGATTTTATCAGATTCGATAGATATAATAATGGCTAGCAATTAGCAAATTATGATAGGATTAGAACTAAATCAATAAGGATGATTATGATTACCAACTAATTTGGATAGGAATAGGATTGGTTTAAATAAAAAACGATCTAATTAATGCTAGATATGATTCCAATAGGATAAGAATTTCTAATGGATAAATCTTCTCATAAATTTAAATCAAATAAATTATTTAAAAACAAATCAATTTGATTGCAATCCTTTAAATGATCACCATAATAACTTTAAGTATATTCTATATTATCAAATAATTCAAATCATATGAATCCAAATCCAAATCAAACTCAACATAATAACTTTAAAATAATATCTAATATTTATCAAAATAATTTAAATCAAAATAATAAATCATTTAATCAAATAATATTTCAAATCTAGATTAGACAAATCGTAATGCTCCAATTAGTCATCGTATAGTATTTTAAAAATATTTAAATTATCAACATAATTTAAAGTATAGTTGATAACCATCAAGATAATTTAAATAAATTCATATAATCAAATAACTGATTAACATATCAAAATAATACTCGATGTCATCAATATTATAAAACTTACTTTTATAAATCAACCAATCGTTAAAATAAATAGACAAAAACCTTTTATCGCTCAATTTTTTTTTAAAACCAATTTTTAGAAGACCAAAAATAATAAAAACATATTTTATATTTTAAATAAAAAATTCAAGAACATTTTTTTAGAAATATTATTTCAAACCATTAATTTAAAACTAGTTTTTGGTAACAAAAGTAATCACAAAATATCTTTTACAAAATTTCTACAAAAATTACTTTTAAACACGAAATTAAAATATATAGATATAATTTAAAAAATAATAATTTCGGAAAGATGAGTTACAAATCTACCCACCTTTAGAAATTTTCGTACTCAAAATTTAAGGACTACTAGGATAGACGGACTGGTTGATCGGTAAAAGGATAGTAAGAATTTGTGATAAGAGAAAATAGATGGAAGGGAAAAGAAAATTTCTTTAATGAGAACATTAATCAATTTGGATAAAAAATAGAAGAAGTGAATGGATATGGCTTGATGTGCACGGACACGATGCACAAACACATTTGTAGGTAGAGAAAATTAATGGAACAGAGAATAATGAGCCTCCCCTTATATAGGAGGTGGAAGCTACTATTTAGATAAGGATTATGATAGTTGCAAATCACTTTAGATAATTTCTCTATTTATTTTAAATTAAATTCAATAAATTTTAATCCAAATCTAAATCAATTTAAATCTAATTAAATTCCATCCTTTAGTTTAAAATCAATTAAAATTTAAATATAGATATTAATTTAACTATTTAAATAAATCCATAAAATCAAATCAAGATTTAAATTGCCACAATAATTTCAAAATATATTTTCCAAAATACTAATAATATAATTTAAAAAATTATATTATTATTTAAAAATAAACTAAAATAATTATGAAATATATATGTATGTCCAAATAATATTTACATAAATACTTTTCTAATATACCATTTTATAGGAAAATTATATTATTATATCTGTATAAATGAAAGGCTTTCATAATTAAAATCATAAACTTGGAAATTTAGGTACGATAGCTAAAATAATTATTATCTATATTATTTCGAACTATAAAAATAGAAAAAAAATATTTTTTAAAAATATGTACGCTCATACATAGTCACACTCGTCGAACAATACGAAAAACAAAATTTTGCGCATGACGCAATACAACTACGCGATGTACAATATACAAAATAAAAAAATAGTATCAAATTTATTTAAAAATAGTAGAAATTTAGGAGTTTTACATCCTACCCAACTTAAAAGAATTTCGTCCTCGAAATTAAGAATTAGTAGGAGGGTAAAAAGGCACAAAGGGGTAGCGATGAGGAAAAATCAATTCACAACGTTCAACACAAGATGCATTAGGAAATCATGATTAGATAATATGAAATAATCGTGGATATGGCTAATTAATGCAAGAGTGAAAATGATCAAGGGTTAAAGTTTAATCAAGATAACCTGCGATAAGGAATAATATGGTATCAAAAGAAAATAAATTAGAGACTTTAAGATATGGTTTCTTGGAAGTAGGTTGATGGCACGATTAGGAGAACGATTAGATTCACTCATAATTTAAGTGATTAGGAGGTCGTGATAGTAAATATAGGGCCGAAAAAAAGAACGAGCAGCTTAGGATGAAGATACAGTAACATCGAGTGAGGATGGTCATAGTCATTAGGAAGGATAGAGGTAACGCATTCGTCCTTCTAAAATAGGTGAAGGCGAAAGCAGTATAGAGTTCGAAGGAGGCGTTATCGAATACGAATACGTGGTTCAAAGGCGATCGAATAATTCAAAAGGAGTTGCCAAGGCAGTCGTAGATGGAACTCTAGAGGACAATTTAGTTATGTCTCCATCCATGTAGAACGATATATAGAAGCGAACCAAAGTGCACTAGGTTGATCAGACCATTATGCACCGGTTCTGAGTAGACAATCTTTAGTAGAGGCCTCCAATAACTTATGTCATGAACAAGGTTGATAAAGAATTGAGCTTGCAAAAACTAGGCTACATTAGCATTATTAGTCTAGATAGTAGAACGTATGCACGATGGTAGATGAAAATAAAAAGAAAATGAATAGTCTAAGAGTCATAAGGGTCTAAGTCTTGTTTACTCCTATACCATCATTCTATGGTTTATTGCCCAAGGCTTGGTTGACCAAATGAGTTAAATCCCCCTAGTCCCTATAGTCTAGATAATCCTATTTGTATTCTCCTTAATAGTCAAGGGTGTTCAGGTCGTGGGGTATTCTACCCAACTTAAAAATTTAAGCCAAGGGTGTTTGGGGCATCTAACTAGTAGGGTCAATCTCTAACAAGCACGAAGGGAAGATACGAATAATGATAGAAGGAATCAAGCAAGATACAATCGATGAGTCGGTCGAATATGGAATCGAGAAAAAAGGTCAAGTATGTGGATGAGATCCTAGACTTCTAATTCTATTCGCAGGCTTGCTTGGTACGGTAAAGTAACCAAATAATTTATCTCGACCTGCATGGGCCACCACAAAAATATGTAACGCCCCAGTCCCAAAATACGTAGGACTAGGAACGTAGACATGTCAGCCGTATCATAAATATACGTAAGCTGTGAAATATAGTAGAACCATAACTAATTTTATCCACACAAAATAAATGAATAAAAGATATCATATAATGATAATGAATTATCTTGATCAATATGTTGGGCGGAGACAAATCCACAACCAACGAGTAAAGAAAAAATACATGAGAAAAGAAATAATTTTGGCGAGCGAAGCGAAGACGATCCAAGCGCAATCATCCTCGAAAAAATGGAGATGGTCAAGGCTAGAGCTAGAACACCTACGAAAGACAAGAGCACACACCTGGCGAGATAACCAGGTCCTCAGAGGGACGTAACAAGACACATAATATCATGCCAATAACTGAATAATAAAAGCTCAACAGAAAGTATATATGACTAAACAATAAAGGTCCTTAACCATTCTATGTGAAAATGCATTTTGAAGACAACGTTCTACACAAGGGCTCCCAAGAGTAGAAATACGGCACGTTAGCGTTTCAACTAAGGCACTAGTGGCGTCTAGAGAAAAGTAAATGCACGGCCCATTAGCACTCGAGTGAGAGCTAAGGGGCATCTAGAGAAAAATGAATGCACGGCCACTAGCTCTTGGGTGAGTCACTAACGGTAACTAGAGGAAAGTAAATGCACGGCACATTTGTGTTTCAACCGAGGCACTAGTGGCATCTAGAAAAAGTAAATAAGTGCACGGCGCACTAGCTCTCGGCTGAGTCACAAATGGCATCTAGAGAAAAGTAAATGTGTGAAAGCCCCTGCGCCTAATAACTGTCTTCACCCTCCCCATGCACCACTCGTGCTGAATCCACACCACGATATTTCTAATAACCGCTAAGTCTTTTAGGCAATTATATTAGCAGTTATGTCCTAACGCTCTGTTTGCCATTGATTGTAAAAGTACAGAACAATTATCGGAGGACTGAACTTAGACTCATAATACAAACTCGCTCGTACAAAGAAAGCCTAGGGACGAAAACCTAGGTACAGCAGTCAAAGTACGATTGTTTATTTTAGATTCTGGGGGGTGACGATAGAGGCTCGGGAAAGCGACGACCGCTCTGCCTTACTCCTTGGACGATCGGTACGCAGCCTTGACTCGGGGAAGATCTGCTTGGTCGTTGACGAAGAAATACCTTCTTGCTCTCTCTCTGATTGCTCTCCTGGCTTCTCTCTCTCTGTGTATATTCTCTCTCTGACTATGGGGGAAGTCTCTCTGTGTATACGTATTCTTCTGGTTTCTTTTTGTATATCTCTCTATGCTACAAGGGAATGGCACCTTGCTATTTATAAGTGGGATATGATCGCTAGGGTTGCCAATGATTAGCTCTTAGAGATGGCGGCGGCTTGGGGATTGATCAATCCAGGCCGTTCGTTTCGGATTGTGACGAATCAGAACCATTAAGGGTAGATTACACCAAATCCCCATTAGCAATCAATGCTGATTGGCATAAATCTTCCTTATAATGATTCTCTCATATCTGCGAATAAATCAAATTTATTCTCCTGCCACGTGCCCCAGATTATTGGGATTCGACCGATCTTGGATTGCCATAAATCTGGGAGATTGATCGGCTGAGGACACGTGTCCTGAGAGCCAATGGTGAGACTGGAACCGCATGCAGATTGGGCCGCATGAGATTTAGGCCACATAAATTTTGGGCCGCATAAGACTTGGGACACGTGTCAGGACTGTCTGGGCAGTGGCCCCCTCCTTCAGACTTCTGAACCATATGATGAGCCGTATGAACCGCATAATGGTGTGTCTGCTTGAGCCGCATGGGCATGATCTTCTTGAGCCGCATAGGGATGATTCCACTCGAGCCGTATGGGACAACTTCACTCTGAACCGCATGGGAAGTCTTCACTTTGAGCCGCATAAGCACACCCATGTGGCAGGGCCACGTGGTATTTGTTGTTCTCGGGGGATTATGTCAGAGATTTCTTTCTCTTCTCTAGAGATTCATCATCATGACAGAGTCATAATACCTGCTTTGGTGTCAGGTCTGTCAACTTTTCAGAGGGGTCAGCCGTCAAAGCAATTAATGCAGCATGGATCGGAGGGGAGCACTGTCACGCCACGTGTCTTCTGAGCCGTATGGAATGCCTCCGGCCGCATAGCTCCTTATGCCGCATGACTCCCTGAGACGCATACGTTTCTGAGTCGCATGGGTCTTTCTTGGCCGCATGAGTCAATTTCTTTTATTTTTCATGCTTCTACAGGACCCCTTCAAAGTTTTCAATTTGTAAAATTGAAATACTTTGAACAAGAAGCATGGCTGTATTGGCCGCATATGCATCCTGACCGCATAAAAGTTCTAGCCGCATGAATGTGTTGTTCGCATGACTGTTTCAGCCGCAGGGGGTGTGTTAACCGCATAGATGGTCCAGTCCACGTGTGCGGGTCTTTATTTATCTCCAAGTTGCTTCAGCGCCGTCTTTGTAGGGGGAATCTCAAGGGTCAGTTCATTAAATCTTTTGGATTTAATGCCTTGGGTGAATCTTGGAGACGAAACCCAAGGAGTCAGTTTCGCTCTTCAAGAATCGGTCACTGGCCCACGTGTCCGCCTTCTCCCCTCCTCCTATAAATAGGAGGGGTTTGAAGAGAGAGAAGACTTCTTTATTTTCTTTCTTCTCTTATCTCGCTTGCCTTTCTTTTCTTCGATAATTGATGGCTCCCAAGAAGATCATGGCAGTGAAGGACAAGAAGGCGGCCTCCACTTCCACCTTGGGTGCGGTTGCTGCCCCGCCCGTCGTCATGCCTGCTGTTCATCCTGACGTCCATCCCCCCATTGCTGGTAAGGACAATGTATGAATTAAGGAACCCCGACCGCCATGGCTACGTCGCATACTTTATGCACGAGCCTTTGTAAATCGTATGTTCGCCCTACGGCTGAGCTGCGAACCGCATCATTGTGTCTGTATGTGCGCCTTATTAATGAAACCGCATAGGTGGCGCATAGACTTTTATTGTGCAGAACCGCATAAGCAGTCTTCTGAACTGGAGCCGTATGGGGCTTTTTGGAGCCGCATAAGACTTCTGAGAACTTCATGGGGGCATAGATATTTTCTTGAGCCGCATGTGGTTTGAAAACACCTAATCAGCTCTTTTTTTTATTCTCTGTTTAACTTATTTTTTTCTTTGTCTGTTCTTCAGTGAATTTGCCGGTTAACGCCGTCAGAGAACTCTTGGTGGGTAGCGCTCAAGCTGCTCTCGGCTATAGATACGACCATATTGTTCAGTACGTGGTGGATCAGTTTCCAAGCGATGAGCCTATGGCCAGATTGAATGCCATCAAGAATCAGCCCTTCCATTTCCTTAATGCTATGATGAACTCCGGGAAATTCGAAGGAGAGTTTTTGAAGCCTGCGTTCTTTTTTGGGGACGCCTTGACCGTGGAGAATGATCATGTTCTGGAGGTGTCGGAGGATTGGAATTTTGTTTCTAACGGGATGGCGATCCGCATCCCTCAGATGGATCGACACTTTCCATTATCTTGGTTCAATATGCTCCCTTTGGACCGGAAGATGGAGGGGACTCTAACCCCTACCAGGAGTGGGATATTCGTGGGAAACATCCGTTATATAATCATCGAAGTCCGTGGTTGCTGGCAAGGTGCATACCAGTTGTTCTGTGACAGGGTTGGTCCCAGGTTCTTTCCTGAATGTGGCAGGTCCTAACTTCACGTTTTCTACCGCCGATACTTTTATAAATCGACTTGCCCGGAAAGGCTCCTATCCCGTTGGTCGGTTGACGTTTCCTGGTTGGATACACCCTATTCCCTCGTGGATCAACTTATCTACCTGGATCCGCAGAAGTATAAGGCTTTTTTGTGCGAGATTGGCCTGTACCATGCTATCCGAGGTACCAGTCATGGCTTGTTCATAAACAAGAAGCTATCATGTCCCTGCTGGAAATGTATAATTGTCGTACAGGGACCTTTTACACACCTGTAGGGGAGATGGGACTTGCGCTCCATGAAATGCATGCGGTTTCCAAGCTTCCTTGGGGGGACGAAGCATTTGAAGCGTATACTCCCACTAATGAGGACTCGAAATTTGGAACGACGGTATCCTGGCTTTGCGGCCCTTTACCAGGAGATATTGTGTCATTATAAACATGCCATCAGATAACCCACAAGGATAACCTGGAAGGGGATGCTCCTACACCAAGGATTGGGTGCATTATCTCTTCTCAGCAGATGCCTCAGGTCTGGTTACCTCTCGTCGCCCTAGGTCTCGGGAGGCGGTCAAAGAATTGGTGTCATCTATTAGTGGCAGATTCGGGAGCCAAACCGACACTTTCGACTACTTTTACCAGGATACTCAAGAGCTGTCTGAGAAAGCGCTTCTGGCGAGATTTTTAATGATCTGGCTATGAAACTGTGTAGTCTCGGGAGGAACCGGTTCTATTGAGAAATTAGTTGTAACTTCATTCTTCCGGCTGTGAAATTGGTCTTGCGAATCAGGCTAGCTCTCCTTCCGGCTATGGTGTAGCATACACCGTGGCCTTCGTACCTTCACGTCCAAAGTCATTGCCCGCGATGTGACCAAGGATTTGAACGAACTGAGTTACCTTATCATTATTTGATGGGGTGGCTGCTGATACATTATCCATCTTTGATGAGGTCGGGCTCTGAGAGCGGTGCGACTGATGATGACGCCCTTATCTTCCATTACCGTGATGAGCCTTGGGAATGTGAGGCCATGCGGGTTTGCCGGATGGTCTTGGCAAGGGCAAATAAGTATCATATTTTCGTATCCGTCCCTCGCTTTTCTGCCAGGGACATAGAGACTGTGCATATAGACGGCATTGCGCCTCCTCAACTTCTGGATAGCCAGATGCTCTTATGGTTGCGTAACATCCCCTCACATCTGGTGTACCGTAACTGCAATGCTGTTTTTCTGGAGCCGTATCTGCCTAGCAGGTTTGCCGGCAGTTCGGGTACAGCCAACTTTGTTAGACAGCCCCAGCTCTTGTGGGTTATGAGGGAAGTTCTTGATGGTATCAGGCTTGGCAATATATGATTCGTTCCATACTCGCACCATTTCTCGGTCCCTGCTTTAAGGAGTCGGTGGAGATCTTGCATATGGCGGCTCTGTATCATGTCACGGCGAACAAGCCCCGGTCGGTTTTTTAAACCCAAGTACCAGTTTTATTGCTGGCACTGGTCTGGAGGAAGGCTCTCAAGGGCCAAGAAAGAAAAGAAAGATAGAGCCGAAGTGCCAGATTTGGATTCCGCTGCTGAAGGTGATGAAGGCAACGAGCAGAATTGAGATGACTCTATCCTCCAGTGGTTGGCGCAGAGGTGGGTCAATTGCATATTTGTCAGAGAGATGCTGAGAGATCAGTCCCTTGTTGTGCCTGGTCCTATCCCGAAATGTAGCAGGCAGGTTCCTCCCGTAGCAGTGTTTCTCGATCCCGAAAGCTGGTTGCGACTAGGCACCGTCCGCCAGCCACGAAAGAGAGTGGAGAAGAAGTCAACCCCGCGTCAGAGGTAACAAAACTGCTCTCGATCCCTTCTTCCTTCTTTCCTTTGAGTTTCAATCCTGATTATCTTCGTTCCCTCTTTTAGGTGTCAGGGAAGGAAGAAGAGTTTTAGGATGTCGAGGCGGTGACCCAGGATGACCAGGACTCCCATGAGCCTGTTCCTATTCAAGAGGACGCAGATCAATCTGTATCCCCCTTCAAGGTGACGGGGTCAGGGGACGTGACTGAGTTTAACTCGGGGATCCCGGGTGGGGGGACCATGCCAATTATGGATGAGCCGCGACCTTCATGCCCCTCCCCTGGTAAGATTAGCCGAATCTTAACCCGTAAGGAAGCCTATCTGCTCTATCATCATGTCCTTCGGGTTACGTCGATTGACTGTTATTCTGGACATTCAGGTCCTGCCCCTTCAGTGCCGAGGATGGACGTCGTCGAGACAACCCCAACCGAAGGAGCATCGGTGGAAAGGGGTGCACTTTCTCACTGCCCGACTCGTCTTGATGGGCCTTCTGGGGGCCCGAGTTTAACGGGCCCGTTCTCGGGCCAGTCGGGGCAGGGAACAATGGTCCTTGCATCATCCTCTGCTCCAATGGCTTCGAGAATCGACCTTTCTTCCCTACCGAGCATCCAAGCTCTCCGGGCGGCGGAAGACGAGTTGGCCGCTATTCATGCATCGTTCTACCCGGACTCCGCTCCCTTGGTGGCGAGCCTAGCGTTACCCCTCCGACGTTGCCGCTCCGACTTCCCCTGACGCCCTCCTCTGCTGAAGTTTTGAACGACGCGTTGCAGGACGTGGTTGCTAGTTTTCATCGTCATTTGAAGAGGGGAATCGAGGCCGCTGTAGAAAGAGGGACCTCTTTTACCTTGGCCCGAAGATGTGCCCATGGTCAAATAAACATCCTTAGGGATCTTCCTGATGATGCAGGAATGGCTTCGCTTCTAGAGGCGAAATTGCTGGAGGCTGATCAGCTGGTGTCCGAGCTTCGAGTATTGCGGCAGGCTGATCTGCCTGCTGTGATAAACGAGGAGCAAAATTCTCTTATTGCTGTTATAGAGAGGACCAGAGCGGCTCAAGATAAGACCAGACCAGCCGCACTGAAGGATCTCAGCGACTTAGCTGATCGGTATGATCAATTGAGTTATGCGACCGAAACGTTGTGGCTCGGGAGGAGTCTGTCTCTCGTGAGATTACCGAGACGCGGGAGCAGATCCTTGCGCTTCAGAAGAAGTTGAATTTTCTGGAGTCTGAACTCGAGACTGCCCGTAATGACAGGGGGCTAATTGTTCAGGAAGCTGACAGGGTTACTCAAGTTTCGACTGACCTGGAGGCTGTCTTGAAGAAATTGGAAGATGACTGTCAGGCGCTCCTGGATTTGGACAATGAGGAGCGGTTACTCCAGGAGGCCGAGCATCGTGCTCGGCAACGGATTGGGCGGGTGACCACCTCAGTGAGAGACCGCCTCCTAGAATTGAGTAACACTGAAATGTAGTCGCCCTTTTCTTTTCCCTTCTTTTTCTTTCTTTCTTTTTTGAAAGGGACGTGGTCCCGAAATATGTAGTACTTCTTTTCTTCCTTCAAATAAAGAGTATTTTCCATTCTACCCTTCATTTGTATTGCCTGTTGTGCCTGTGATATTGTGGTGATGTTCTCCCCCGCATAGGGGATATATTTGTGGACCTGTTACCCATGGCGTACCTTGGTTTTAGGTAGAGATAACAAGTTTCGGTCAGGATGCCTAAAGCAGCCATAGCAAAGTGGTCATGGGTGCTCTTGGTATTGAGAAGAGAATTACCGTAGAGCAGCTGGGCTCCTGGGGCAAGATGAGGTGATAGGTTTGTGTTAAGAAATTTAGTTGAGGATATTTGTGGGCCTATTACCCTTGGCATACCCTGGTTTAGGATACGGGTAATAGGATGAAAGAGAACTAACATACTTGCTCAGAGGTAACAAGGACATGGTAAGTAGGAAAGTTCTTTGAACGTAGAGTCTTCCTACTCAGATGTAATGAGTACATGGCAGGAGCGAACTCGACGTAGGGTATTGGTGGTCAACAGAGGACATTTGTGGTCAACAGAGGACATTTGTGGTCAACAGAGGACATTTGTGGACCCATTACCCTTGGCGTACTCTGGTGGTGGGTACAGGTAATAGGTCGAAAGGGGATCATCATACTTACTCAGAGGTAATGAGGACATGGCAAGTATGAAGGTTTCTTCGACGGAGCCTTCCCATTCAGAGGTAATGAGGACATGACAGGAGTGGGCTCAATGAAGGGAGGGGTACGTAGAATAACTCAGAGGTAATGAGGACATGGAAATTCTATGTAGGGGTGATTTGTTTTTGGCGGAAATGGGACGACTCAGAGGTGATGAGGACATGGTCATCTTGGAAATTTGTGGATCCGTTACCTTTGTTGTGCACTGGGAGTACATGTATTAGATCATGAGGGAGGATCTCTTGTAGAAAGAAAGTTCAGCGGTATGATTATACATGACTTTCTTTCAAAAGAGTGACCGGGATGTAAGTTCAGGGGTACCGATGGGCACATAACTCGACAATCCATGAATGTTGGAATCAAAGTGTAAGTTCAGAGGTACCAGCAGGTACATGACTTAGGAATTTGGGATATGTTTATGGAAGAAGGGCATGAGTTCAGTGGTACACGCGGGTACATGACTCGAAAATCTGTGAATATTGGAATCAAAGTGTAAGTTCAGAGGTACCAGCAGGTACATGACTTGGGAATTTGGGATATGAGTTCAGCGGTACAAGAGGGTACATGACTCAATAAATTGGAAAATTAGGGGGTTGAGTTCAGTAGTACCAGCGGGCACATAACTCAAAACTCTGGAAAATGTTGTTTAAACATAGTATTTCTTCAGGAACTTGCCATTGACGGGCAACATGAGCAAGTCTCTGTTCTGCTTGGTGAGGCGGTAAGCACCATTGGAGAACACGGCCTCGATGATAAATAGGCCTTCCCATTTTGGCTGGAACTTGCCGGTGGTCTTGTGAGTCATGACCATTGGCCTTCTGACTGCCAAAACAAGATCGTCCACTTGGAATGTTCTGACTTTGACCTTTTTGTTGAAGGCTCCTGAGATGCGTGCTTGGTATAATTCGATCCTTTGCTGGGCTAGGAGGCATTTTTCATCTAAGGCCTCTAACTCTTGTAGTCGACGTCGGTAGTTATCATCCGTTGTTAATTGATAAGTGAGGGCGACTCGGAGTGAGGGAATCTGAGTCTCTAATGGGAGAACTGCCTCACTCCCGTACACCAGAGAGAATGGTGTATTCCCGGTGGCTGTTCGAACCGTGGTGCGATAAGCCCATAAGCACTCGTCGAGCTTCTCGTTCCAGTCGCGTTTGTTGGAGGAAACAAATTTTTTGAGAAGTTTGATGATTGTTTTGTTGAATGCCTCTGCTAATCCGTTTGCTGCCGGATTGTATGGTGTCGAAGCGACATTCTGAATGCGGTGTTTGTCGCAGAATCGGTAGAATGCGTGACTTATAAACTGCGGACCATTATCATGGATGATCCTTTGGGGCAGTCCAAAGCGATAAATGACGTGGTGCTTCAGGAAGCTGATTACGTTTGAAGTCTTGACTTCGGCGAGTGGGACAGCTTCTGCCCACTTTGAGAAGTAATCAGTGATCACCAGTATGAAGCGATGTCCTCGGGAGGAAGGTGGGGTGATTGGACCAATGATATCCATTCTCCATGCTTCGAATGGCCAGGACGCCACTGTCGGATGTAGGAATTCGGATGGTTGGTGAATGAAGTCTGCGTGGACTTGGCAGGCCTTGCATTTTCTGGCATAATCTATCGCATCAGCCACCATCGTGGGCCAGTAGTAGCCCATCCAGCGAAGGCGATCTTGCAGCTTAGGGCCAGGCTGATGGGCCCCGCAGACACCGTCATGAGCCTCTCGTACGGCTTCTTTGGCTTCTGCGTTTGACAAGCACCGAAGTAGTAATCCGTCGTAGGAGCGGCGATACAACATTTTTGTCTCTGTATCGTAGAAGAATCTGAGAGAACGCCGTCTGATAGAAGCAGCCTCCTTCGGGTTCTCGGGTAGGATGTCGTAGACCACGAAGTCTATGAATGGTTGTCTCCAGTCTGGCGCTTCGTCGATCATCTGAGCAGAATAACTCGCCATGGCTTGAACGTTGTTCTTGGGGCAGACCAGCTCATGGCCGATTACATCGACCGAATGATGAGAGTGGTTTGGCACTGCTAGGGAAGCAGCCAGGCCTGCTAGGGCATCAGCTTCGATATTCTGGAGTCTGGGGACGTGTTCGATGAAGAATCCCTCGAATGATGAGATAATGTTGATCGCTATTTGGTGGTAGGGGATCATGTCTTCATGGCGGACTTCGTACGTCCCCCGAATCTGGTTGACGATTAATTGCAAATCGCCGTATGCTTCAAGGTATTCTACCCCCAGTTCTCTTGCGAGTTGGAGGCCAATGACCAAAGCGTTGTACTCGGCCACATTGTTAGAGCAGGGTTCCGTGAGAGAGTAGGCACGATTGATCACTAGCCCGGTAGGAGAGACCAATACTACTCCGACTCCGACGACGATGTTTCCCTTGGGTCCGGTTCTTGAAGCGCCATCGAAAAACATCCGCCATATGTTATCGTGGGTGGTTGTATTTGAATCGGTGACCTCATCTGGGATTTCTTCGTATATTCTGGATGATTTCGATCCTGGATGGGCCGCCAAAAAGTCTGCTAGGGCTTGACCTTTGACAGCCTTCTGCGGGACGAAGACCATATGATAGGGGGACAGCAATATCGCCCATGTAGCGAGGCGGGAGCTGAGTGCCCCTGGTTTGGTCATGAGGACCCTGAGAGGGTTGATTCGTGAGATCACATGTATGGTTTGCCCCGTGACATAGTGTCGCGTCTTTTGAATGGCGAATACCAGGGCGAGGCATTCTTTCTCCACAGCGGTGTATCGGTGTTCGGGCCCGACCATCATTCGACTGAGATAGTAAATGGCCTGCTCGTGGCCTGTGTCGTTGTTTTGTGCCAGCAGGGCACCGAGGGAGTGTTCCATTGCTCGTACATAGAGCAGGAATGGTTTTCCAGGGACCGGGGCCACCAGGACTGGAGGATTTGATAAATATTCTTTGATGTCATCAAAAGCGCGCTGGCATTCCTCGTCCCATACGAATGAGACTCCCTTCTTCATGAGGTGGGTGAACGGTCGGCATCGCCCGGAGAGGTTGGAAATGAACCTCCTGATATAAGCTAGCCTCCCTTGGAGGCCTCTAAGTTCACGGAGATTTCTCGGGGGACCCATCTCCATGATTGCCCTCGTTTTCTCGGGGTCTACATGGATACCCCGTGCAGTGATGATGAAGCCCAAGAACTTCCCGCTGGATATGCCCAAGAACGATTTTGTAGGGTTCATCTTCAGATTGTGGGCTCACATTAAGTTGAACACCGTTCTCAGGTCTTGCAGATGATCCTCCTTACGGCGACTCTTGACGGCGATGTCGTCGACATAGCATTCCACTGTCTTGCGCAAATGTTCTCTGAAAATGATACTCATGGCTCGCTGATATATAGCGCCAGCGTTCTTTAGACCGAATGGCATGACTGTGTAGCAGTATGTGCCAATCGGGGTTCGGAATGAAGTGTGCTTTTCGTCGTCGGGAGACATCTTGATCTGATTGTACCCCGAGAATCCATCCATGAATGACATACGTTCAAAGCCGCATGTATTGTCGATCATGATGTCTGTGATAGGAAGGGAAAATTCATCTTTGGGGCATGCCTCGTTCAGGTTGCGGAAGTCGATACAGATTCGAATCTTCCCATTCTTCTTGAGGACGGGTACTATATTGGCGACCCAATCAGGATGTTGCTCTTCACGAATGAAGCCGCTGGCTATTAACTTGTTGACTTCAGTTTCGATCGCGTCCATGACGCCTGGGCGGAAGCGTCGTTGTTGCTGCTTGACTGGCTTTGCATCTGGCCGTATATTGAGTTTGTGGAGAGCAATGTCAGGATTTAACCCCGGCATGTCTTCATAGCTCCAGGCGAACACATCAATGTATTCTCTGACAAGTACTAACAGCGATTCTCGTTCTTCGTCAGTTAGGCTTTTACTGATAAAGATCGGTTTTGGAGAAGATTCGCTGCCGAGATCTACTTGTATGACCTCATCTTCGGTAGGAGGTTCTCTCAGTTCGAACCGCTTTTCCCATTGTGCGTCTAATTGCTGGGCCCATGGCTCTAGCTCAAGGATTTCAGGGATGTCTTCGTCTTCCTCGTAAGCGTCGGTGAATGCCATGTTGACTGACATGACTTGTCTGAACACATCTCCGATGCTGGTATCTGAGTCGAAAGTCGGTGATCCGGTTGAATGTGACTGCCAGGCGCATTCTTCATCTGAGCTTTCAGGGGTCGTAGTAGGCGTTACATACCCTAAATCGTATCGGGTTTTGTTATAGTAGTTCCGTGGTTTGCCCGCCGGGGCTGGCGTCTTCAAAGGTAATCGTCGTCCAGTGCCGTAGTTCAGTCCTGGCGTTGTCTCTAGATTATACCCCTGTTTCTGCATGAGATATTTGGATTGAGGGCTATAGAGATACAGAGGCAGTCTTCCGGCATCTGATCCGAAGTCGACTTCTTCCATGGCGAGGGAATGCGGGTTGTTCGTCCGGCCGAAGATGATTGGGTGGTCCCCTCCCTCGATTATTCGGTAAGCGTCTTCTACTGGAGTAAGTTGGATAGCGGTGTACACATTTGTCACCTGTGTATGTAGGTGAGTGCCTATACCGTGTTCCATAGCATACATTGTACATAGCTTATTGAGCTCGGTGTAGTTCAAAGATAACCCTTTATTGATGAAGTAAGGTATCTTTTCTAGAGGGATTACATCATCTGCGGAGGGAGCGTCAGTGTGGGCAGCCACATACTTGGCTAGCTTTAGTTCTTCTTCGGCTATCCCCTGTGTGAATGAAGATTGAGAGGGCGTCCTAGTCAGCTTGATCTTCAGAGGCTCAACTGACGGAGCAGAGCGTGGGGTTGTCAGTAGACTAGCAACCCCCAGTCTGGCACTTGATGTGGAGCGAGGGGTGGCTGGTTTGCTTGAAGTGTCAGACCTCGCATCGGGGTGACGACCTTTCTTAGGCAGGCGTATCGTCAGAGGCCTATCGGAGGGATTGAGCTTCTCTGTTTGGGATTGACCGACTCTCGGCAATCTGATGGTAAGTGGCCCTGTCGTGGGTCTCGGTACCTGGCCGGACCTTGGCAGCCGGATTCTCAACTGCTCTTCCTGTGCCGAGAGGCTGATCGCGTCCTTACGCAGCGTGGCCGTAAGGGGTGCGAAATTGCCTGGTTTACGAGCCTGGAGGTGGATCTTCAGAGGCTCTTCAGATCTCGTGGTTGCTTCAACATCAGTTTGTTCATTTCCTCCTTCAAGGTACCTCTTCGACTTTTCGTATAGGCAGGAGTCCGAGTAATAAGATTCGACCCCTTTGAAGGGATCGATGTCAGCAAATTCTGTCCTCACGAAGCCGTGCTTGTCGACATATTTGAAGCATTGGTGTAGCGTGGAAGGCACGATCATGTAATCGTGTATCCAAGGGCACCCCAAAAAGATGTTGTATGAAGTGTTGGCATCTATGACGTAGCAAGTGACTTCTGATTGGAGATCGCCAATCTGACATTTCAGACGGATCTTCCCGATTGGGTAGCTCCTGCCCGAATTGAACCCGCTGATGGCGGTGTTTGTAGGGGTCAGGCGATGCATCGGAATGCGAAGATGATGCAGTAGTCCTTTTGGAATGATGCTTATGGAAGACCCAGGGTCAATGTGCATCCGGTCCACCTTTATGTCGTCGATGTAGCCTGTGTAGTATAATGGGCGATCGTGTAGATTAGTCTTGATGAGCATGTCTTGTGGAGTGAAGACGATGTTGGGCATTGCTCCCGTACAGGCACTGTCTTGGAGGTCTGCGGGCTGATTTTCTTCCGTGAGGTTGACCTGAGCCAGGTACACGTCGGTATTTTGAAGTGCATCGCTCAAAGCTGTGCGGACATCCTTTGAGAGCCTCAGGAGTTCATATAAGGACAATTTGGCCGGTGTATTGGCCAATTGTGCCAAGATGTCGAAGTTGTAGGGCCTCTCTAGCCCCTGAGATATTTCCTTTCGGAGGGATTTGTCGAAGCGAGTCTCCTTCGGCCTAGGCTTGTCGGTCGTCGAAGGCTGAGCCGGTCTCGGAGCATCCGTGGTAGTGGGCGGATGATTATCAGTCGAGTTTTCAGCCACAGGTTGAGATTGTGCTCCGGATCGAGTAACAACGGCCGTGACTTCCTCTTCATCTGCTGAGGTGGTACGGCAGGATCTGACTTTCCCACTTTTCTTTTTAGAAGATGGAGTGGACTGAGTTACCTCGTGGACTAGGTCCGGATGGACCCACATGATTTCCCCTCGTGATGTGGTGAGAGGTACTAGACCAGCAGCTTGAGCAGGTGGGAGATTAGCAATCTCCATCGTTGCCAGAGGGATGGGTATAACCCCGTCCTGGGTCCCTGTTGGAGGAAAGCTGCCGAATTGTACGGACACCATGTTGGCTGCCACGGTTACCTCCTCGAAATCGATGGCCAGAGCGTTCGAATCGATGAGGTTCTGGATATATCGTTTCAGTTGGTAGCAGTCGTGCGTAGCATGGTGGACGTAGCGGTGGTAATGGCAGAACTTTGGGTTCTCCAGATCAGCCGGCCGAGGCTCCCGTCTTGGTGGAGGAAGCTGAATCCTATCTCCTTGTATGAGCATGTCTAAGATAGGCTTGACGTGACTGTCTTCAAAAGAGTAAGTGATTTGAGGCCATTGTTTGTCCGCAGGTTGCGACTCAGGCTTCTGGGCTGTATCGGCCACCATAGCCTGCTTGCCTCTGTTGTCCCGGTTGTTGGAGGGGCTACCCCCATTGTCGTTGGTGGTGCTGGGACGCTTGTCTTTGTTCTCTTCCTCTGAGATATGTAATCCCAGTTGGCGAGCCTTCTTTAATCGTTCTTCGGCACTTGTAGCACTAATGATAAAAGCCTTCCAGTCCTTGAATTGACTCTCGCCCATCCAGAGACTGATTGTTGGAAGTAGTCTCTTTTGGCAAATTTCGATCAGGGAGGAGTCCGGGTTGCCAGATGGTAACTTTATTGCGGTTTGACGGAACCGCTCAATGTAATTCCTCGTCAGCTCTTTTTCTCCTTGAATGACGTCCATGAGGGTAGACATCGTGACGTCCTGCCCTACCTCATAGAACCTCTCCAAGAACAGGCGTTTGAAACCAGCGAAGGAATGGATGCAATTGTCCGGCAGGTTACGGTACCAATCGAAGGCAACTCCTTCCAATGCCCCAATGAATAACCATGTCAGGATAGCGTCATCATGGGGCAGATGGTCGGTAGTGACCTCGAAGTAAGTGATGTACCGACTTGCTGAGGTCTTGCCATCATAGGGGTTGATATTGAACGGCTTATATCTTGGTGGGAATGGAACATCCCTCCATTCAGCAGGATATGGTTGCCGTATTCTGAAGTCTTGAGAGTTTTCTCTGGCGTGGAACATGGCTCAGAGCTCTTGAACTTCTCTCCTTACTTCTCGGGTCTCATTTGTCGCAGTCGGAGCCGTTACTTCGGGAGGATTATTGCCCGGATTTGGTGCCACCGAATTTGAATCTACGTTGATTGGGGGACCCGTGCTTGTCTGGCCAGGTGTCACCCCCTGCAGATTAGGAAGCGCCGCTTTGATCTCGTCTACAGACTTGACCAAGGCGTGCAATATGGCCTCCAAAGTGTCGATGCGCTGGCGATCACCGGAACCGCCTTGATTGCTGTCTGTCATGAACAGCGTCTTCACATGAGGAGCGACGGAAGGAGTGGTGGAGGATGTACCCTCCGAGTCGTACCCGTGTATCGAGAAATCATCAGGATATGTAGGGATGTACTCTTCAGGTTCAGACTCGGAAGGAACACTACCCCCGGCATCGGAGCTTGCTTCGTCTAGGATGTCCTTGGGGACGTCGGTATCTGTTGTATCCGTCGGAGGATTTGCTTCCTCCAGTCCGTATTCTTGGAATGTCGAATTGTCGTGGATGTTTGGAGGAGTGCTACCCCCAGTTTCGATGACCCCCAATGTTGCGGACGACGAACTTCCTACTGCAGCAGTTTTTGTCTTCGAACGGGTGTGTTGAAATACTCCAGTGGAGGATAACCCTTTTGACGATGGTTTCTTAGCTGCAGTAGTTGACACCTTTGGGCTGGAGATGCTCGTTTTCTTCCCTCTTCCCTTGGCGAGAACTTTCTGCACGGACTTGCAGGAGACAACAGGAGGTGCCTCGTCTTCTGAGCTCGGGTGATGTAGTCTTTGGAAGACGGATGGCCGGTCTTCCGTCACCGCCGCGTTGCTGCAACAGCAGTTGACGATGATCTGGGTGCATTGATGTCCGTGTGAGGGCTCTTTACACCCCGAAGCTCCTTCTCTTTCCTTGCGTTTGTGGAGGATAACCTCGCGCAGGTCAGAGGAACCACTTTGTCTGTTTGCCGCCGGGGGCTGGACTTGAGTGGTTTTATACAACTTCCCATCAGAGGCCCGCGTGATAATCAGCGGGACACCCCGATAGTCAGAGGTTGGGGCAGTCGTCTGGACTTGATGAGCCCGTGCTGCCCTAGACTTCCTCCTTTTAGCACTTGTGGGTGCGTAATAGGAGGAGTCTAAGTCGAATACCACAGAGTCTAGATTATCATCCAGATAATGATCAGAGTCAGGACCGCATAAGAGCCGGTCGAAGACTGATCGAGAGAAGCGTGGGACGGATGCTATGCGGCTAGCATTGGATACCGTATAGGCTGTCTGCATGTGGCTGTCTTTTGTTGTAGGATGAGTCTTTATGCGGTTAGGAGTCACGACCGTGCAGGCTGACCGTATGCGGTTGGCATCTGTGGCCGTATGGGTTTTTTGCAAGCGATTGACGTTAATAGCCGCATGAGTCTCATCCGTGCGGTTGGCAACTGTAGTCGCATAAGTTATGCGGCTGACAGATGTGGCCGCATGAGTTTTCTTTATGCGGTCGGCGGTTGTAGCCGCATGGGCTTTCTCCCTGCGGCTAATACTCTTCTGCGGCTCGGACCGCGTAGAGTTCCTCTTTGTCCCTGCAAGTCCAGCATCATAGTATTTTCTTCTGCCGGACTTGGGGACAGCAGAGTTGTCTACGGTCTGAAGTGGGGCCGCAGGGGAGTCTTTCTTGCCATCTTGAGCAATAGAGAGCACCCCATCAAGGGCTTGCGGGGGAGCAAATGATTTTGGCCTCCACTCTTTACGAGCCTTTATGGTGCGGGTGCGCTTCTGGACCGGGCCAGTGCTACCTTCAGAGAGCATCTCTTGAACGCCAGTTGGTCGAAGCGTACGACCATCTTCTGTTGTGTAGAGCCAAGTTTGGCTGCGTCCGATTGCGTCACCAACTCCTCAGCCGTGGAGAAGTTAGTCCCCAGCAGAGTCGCCATCGTGTTTGCCATTGATTGTAAAAGTACAGAACAATTATCGGAGGACTGAACTTAGACTCACAATACAAACTCGCTCGTACAAAGAAAGCCTAGGGACAAAAACCTAGGTACAGCAGTCTAAGTACGATTGTTTATTTTAGATTCTGGGGGGTGACGATAGAGGCTCGGGAAAGCGACGGCCGCTCTGCCTTACTCCTTGGACGATCGGTACGCAGCCTTGACTCGGGGAAGATCTGCTTGGTCGTTGACGAAGAAATGCCTTCTTGCTCTCTCTCTGATTGCTCTCCTGGCTTCTCTCTCTGTGTGTATATTCTCTCTCTGACTATGGGGGAAGTCTCTCTGTGTATACGTATTCTTCTCTGGTTTCTTTTTGTATATCTCTCTATATGCTACAAGGGAATGGCACCTTGCTATTTATAATAGTGGGATGTGATCGCTAGGGTTGCCAATGATTAGCTCTTGGAGATGGCGGCGGCTTGGGGATTGATCAATCCAGGCCGTTCGTTTCGGATTGTGACGAATCAGAACCATTAAGGGTAGATTACGCCAAATCCCCATTAGCAATCGATGCTGATTGGCATAAATCTTCCTTATAATGATTCTCTTATATCTGCGAATAAATCAAATTTATTCTCCTGCCACGTGCCCCAGATCATTGGGATTCGACCCGATCTTGCATTGCCATAAATCTGGGAGATTGATCGGCTGAGGACACGTGTCCTGAGAGCCAATGGTGAGACTGGAACCGCATGCAGATTAGGCCGCATGAGATTTGGGCCGCATGAATTTTGGACCGCATAAGACTTGGGACACGTGTCAGGACTGTCTAGGCAGTGGCCCCCTCCTTCAGACTTCTGAACCATATGATGAGCCGCATGAACCGCATAATAGTGTGTCTGCTTGAGCCGCATGGGCATGATCTTCTTGAGCTGCATAGGGATGATTCCATTCGAGCCGCATGGGACAGCTTCACTCTGAACCGCATGGAAAGCCTTCACTTCGAGCCGCATAAGCACACCCACGTGGCAGGGCCACGTGGCATTTTGTTGTTCTCGGGGGATTGTGTCAGAGATTTCTTTCTCTTTCCTAGAGATTCATCATCATGACAGAGTCATAATTACCTGCTTTGGTGTCAGGTCTGTCAACTTTTCAGAGGGGTCAGCCGTCAAAGCAATTAATGCAGCATGGATCGGAGGGGAGCACTGTCACGCCACGTGTCTTCTGAGCCGCATGGAATGCCTCCGGCCGCATAGCTCCTTATGCCGCATGACTCCCTGAGCCGCATGCGTTTCTGAGCCGCATGGGTCTTTATTGGCCGCATGAGTCAATTTCTTTAGTATTTTCTATGCTTCTACACGCTCGTCCTGTACGCACCGATGTACGGTCGGTACGCAAGTCCGAATCTATATGAGACATGCGATATCGTGGCACACAGGTGTCGGGCCAATGTATACAGTACAAACAAAGGCGGTCCCTTAACTCTAGGCCAAATGCATAAAAAACTAAAGTATAGTAATTTACAACTACATATGATTTTGAAAGAACAACTTACAAGAAATAAAACAAGTATGATATTGTGTAAGAAATTAAATAGTAAAAGCAAGGTGTCTTGCCTGAGGTCCTTGCTTGGGTACAGAATAGTCACAGGGCTACACAAGATGAACTCAGACGATGTGACAAACTTCTAAAATAAAAACCAAAAATAAAATATTCTGGAAAATTTTTGGGAAAAATATATGATGTATTTTTCCGTCAGCATTCCGAAACTTCAAACGGTTCGTGATTCTGATTCCTGGTTCTCCCAGAATCTCAAAAACACTAAAACGTGTCAGATTTTGGACAACTGACACTCCACAAATTTTCTAGAAAATTAAGTTTCATATTTATGAAAATAAAATTTATATTCAAAAAATATACCTCAATACGATTCCAACAAAAAAAATTGGAGGTCAAACGGAGTTCGGAGTTGGGAGTTATGGTCATTCGAAGTTGCTACAACCTTTGAAAATTGAGACTGAATTTATGACGAATTTTGGGCTTAGTTATGACGAAAAAAGAGAAAATTTTTGACAAGGATGGTTTGAAAGATGATTTTATTCATAGATTCGATAGATATATATAATGGCTAGCAATTAGCAAATTATGATAGGATTAGAACTAAATCAATAAGGATGATTATGATTACAAACTAATTTGGATAGGAATAGGATTGGTTTAAATAAGAAACGATCTAATTAATGCTAGATATGATTCCAATAGGATAAGAATTTCTAATGGATAAATCTTTTCATAAATTTAAATTAAATAAATTATTTAAAAATAAATCAATTTGATTGCAATCCTTTAAATGATCACCATAATAACTTTAAGTATTATTCTATATTATCAAATAATTCAAATCATATGAATCCAAATCCAAATAAAACTCAACATAATAACTTTAAAATAATATCTAATATTTATCAAAATAATTTAAATCAAATAATAAATAAATCATTTAATCAAATAATATTTTAAATCTAGATTAGACAAATCGTAATGCTCCAATTAGTCATCGTATAGTATTTTAACCAATATTTAAATTATCAACATAATTTAAAGTATAGTTGATAACCATCAAGATAATTTAAATAAATTCAAATATAATCAAATAACTGATTAACATATCAAAATAATACTCGATGTCATCAAATATTATAAAACTTACTTTTATAAATCCAAATCGTTAAAAATAAATAGACAAAAAACCTTTTATCGCTCAACTTTTTTTTTAAAACCAATTTTTAGAAGACCAAAAATAATAAAAATATATTTTATATTTCAAATAAAAAATTCGAGAACATTTTTTTTAGAAACATTATTTCAAACCATTAATTTAAAATTAGTTTTTGGTAACAAAAGTAATCACAAAATATCTTTTACAAAATTTCTACGAAAATTACTTTTAAACACGAAATTAAAATATATAGATATAATTTAAAAAATAATAATTTCGGGAAGATGAGTTACAAATCTACCCACCTTTGAAAATTTTCGTACTCGAAATTTAAGGACTACTATGATAGACGGACTTGGTTGATCGGTAAAAGGATAGTAAGAATTTGTGATAAGAGAAAATAGATGGAAGGAAAAAGAGAATTTCTTTAATGAGAACATTAATCAATTTGGATGAAAAATAGAAGAAGTGAATGGATATGGCTTGATGTTCACGGACACGATGCACAAACACATTTGTAGGTGGAGAAAATTAATGGAACAGGGAATAATGAGCCTCTCCTTATATAGGAGGTGGAAGCTACTATTTAGATAAGAATTATGATAGTTGCAAATTTTTTTATTTATTTTAAATCAAATTCAATAAATTTCAATCCAAATCTAAATCAATTTAAATCTAATTAAATTCCATCCTTTAGTTTAAAATCAATCAAATTTCAAATATAGATATTAATTTAACTATTTAAATAAATCCATAAAATCAAATCAAGATTTAAATCGCCACAATAATTTCAAAATATATTTTCCAAAAATACTAATAATAATAATTTCAAAAATTATATTATTATTTAAAAATAAACTAATAATTTCAAAAATTATATTATTATTTAAAACTAAACTAATAAATAATTACGAAATATATATGTATGTCCAAATAATATTTACATAAATATACTTTTCTAATATACCATTTTATAGGAAAATTATTTATTATTATATCTGTATAAATGAAAGGCTTTTCATAATTAAATTCATAAACTTGGAAATTTAGGTACGATAGCTAAAAATAATTATTATCTATATTATTTTGAAACTATAAAAATAGAAAAAATATTTTTTAAAAATATGTACGCTCGCACATAGTCGCAATCATCGAGCAATTACGAAAAACAAAATTTTGCGCATGACGTATAATTCAACTACGCGATGTACAATATACAAAAATAAAAAAATCAGTATCAAATTTATTTAAAAAAATATTAGAAATTTAGGGATTTTACATCATGGCAGTTCTACTACTATGCTACACTACTCATGGTTATACATTTGCAATTACAATTAATTAAATATAATAAAATTTAGGAGAGAGAGCAAGAGCCGTCGATGAGCAAGGAATACTTACCTAGAGGGCTCGGCTAGGTAAGCAAGTCTTCAGCGATCGCGATCCAAGGTGGCACGTCCATCGAGATCCTCAGAACACACAATAAACAATCATTAGAATTAAATAATAAAATAATAATAGAAATTATGATGGATGGCAGGAGGCTATACCGTCTAGGTCCCGCAAGCAGTGTAGAGATCTGGCAGGGAAACCGAGACATGCGGATCGATATAGACACGCAAACCGAGACGTGTACGTATATCGGGATAACACGAAGATCGAAACGTACGGAAAACATAACGTGCACGTAAATCGAGACGTGAACATAGATTGAGGAATTCACAAATATCAAAATAGCGTGCAAATCAATACGATACGCAAATCGAGACAGGTACGCAAATCGAGATGGTACAAGACTCAAGGAAGCACGCAATTCAATACGGCACATAAATCGATGCATAGGCGCAAATCAATGAGACACGGAGTTCAAAGTGGTACACAAACCAAGCCGGCACGCAAATCAGAGTGGACACACGAATTGGAGCTGCATAAAAATTAAGATAGACACAAAGGCCGGGACACAAAAACGAGGTGACGTGTAAATCGAGATGGCACGTTGCTCGAGGCAGTACGGGGCTCGAGGCGTCCCGCTGCCCAAGGCCGTACTTGGATCGAGGTGGCACAGAAAACGGGACGACACCCAAATTGAGGCACACAACCCGAGAAGCACAGGGAACGAGGGAACACGTGAACCGAGTACACGTGACACAAAGCACGTGGCCCGGGGAACACGCTACCCGAGCAGCACGGGGCCCAAGGGCGTTCCGTTGCCAAAGATGGTACTGCTCCCGTGGCGATGATCGCCTAGAAAGAAAGAAGGGGGAAGACGGAGGAGCTGTCAGGGGGGGGGGGGGTTCGGGCAGGTCGGCTCGGGTCGGACCGCCGACGGAAGGAAGACAGAGAGAGGGAAAAGCCGGAGGAGAACACGGAGAGGGGTGGAGGAGCTGGGGGAGGCCGGCCATGGTGGTGGTGGTCGCCGGAGGTGGCCGGTGAAGACGGAGAGGTGGTAGAGGTGGTCGCGGCTGGAGGTACGGATGCAGGCGACGACGACAATAATGATGATGGCGGTCGTGGAAGACGATGACAGCGATGGTGGTTGTCACGTTCCGCTCCCGTAGGAGCGATCGTCCTCGCTAAGGCGTGATGCCGCACGAGCCTAGATTGCGCTCGTACAAGGCGGGTTCCATAATGGCCGATAACAGCGGCTGCGACGGGGTCGTCGCACAGAAGTCCCAAGCAGAGACATTGAAAATGCAGCAAAAATTTAGAACAAACACAAGTTATTCAAAAGAAGCTCTTTATTGATATTGAAACAAAGGCTACAATGGGGCGCAAGGCCAAGATTACAATCACTCAAGCTCACTCTTCTCACATTACAAGAGTGAGAAGACTCATTGACACCCCAAATCCTCAATCAATTGATCAACATCTCTGAGGCTATCGCATACACCACTCAGGGATGAAGTCATTTAACAAATCCTCAACTATTATTCGAATCAAAATTGACTTCTTCAAATTTTTCGTTCGAAACATTCCTCAATTTCCAAGCACGCTCATCTATATCGTACCGACGTTATCATCGCTCGATAGTACCCCTATCGATAGTCATCATATTTTACTCAATCAAGTCTAACTCACTTCGTGCTCAAAATATTACGAATCCCGCACTCGACTTGCTAAGGTCGACACAACTTTGGTGTATATGCCCATTCCGACTTAGCCAACCGTGCTTATGCGAACCATCTTTTTATTTTGTCAAAATTTGTTCTCCTACGTTTTGTAAAATAGATAGACTTGTTGTATGGACATCCGTGGGACATTTGAGAAAGTGCACCAACGTTATCAACTTGCGGAAGCAACAGAGTTTGCGGAAACAACGAAGTTAAAAAATTCAATCGATAGTCCAAGGACGTAAAGCCGTACTCTGATACCATTATGTCACACCCCACTCCCGTAGGAGAGATCGTCCTCGCTAAGGTGTGATACCGTACGATCCTAGATTACGCTCGTACAAGGTGGGTTCCATAACGGCCGATAACAGCGGCTGCGACGGGGTCGTCGCACAGAAGTCCCAAGCAGAGACATTGAACATGCAGCAAAAATTTAGAACAAACATAAGTTATTCAGAAGAAGCTCTTTATTGATATTGAAAAAAATGTTACAATGGGGAACAAGGCCAAGATTACAATCACTCAAGCTCACTCTTCTCACATTATAAGTCACTCAGCTATCTCTCATCTCTCAATACAAGTCTTGAACCAGTGGAAGCTTCGGAAGGCGACGTCCATACATTATGTCCCGTATAAGTCTTGACTCTATGCGGCCGCACGCTTCGAATCACCAAGGAACTTCGTGCCTCGGCACATCCAAGCGAGCTCCGCGCCACGATCTTCTACCGGTGCCTGTACATAAAACCTATGTGGGTGTCAGTACTCAACTGTACTGGTGGAATGAGCTCCTCGCCCACCCATGCAAAACCAACACATTTGATTTACTTTGTGCAACATATTCCCTTCTTATCAATTGTCTTTCTAGTCTTGTCTTAGGATCAGTTTTATGACAGACGTATTGGCATATTTGTGTCTGAGGACCAACCCGTGCTTGCAACAACAACGTCCACTTAACAACATTAATCTATCAAGTCATGCTTGTCTTACGGCCATAATCAGAGACGCAACTACACGATAGACTCCATTTTCGTGTGACCGTGCTACCTCCTTGAGGCAGTGCCTCACCACTTACTAACTTACCCGTACTTGTGTTATGACAGCATAGCCGTGCCTCATATTTAAGGTCGTGCCCATCAACTCAACGTAACTTCACCCAACTTGCCCTACGGTCCTTCTCGACTTAACTCGCAATAGCCCAAGTCTAACTAATGCAACTTTATGCCAACGACTTAATACATGACACCACATCTCGTGCCGAAGCACGTCGCCTTCGTTGTTGCCAAATCTTAGGCCCAAACATTATTTTCTAACTGTGTACACCATCAACTCGACTCCATCCAAAGGCACACACGTGGATTGCCGTCCGTACCGACCCATCTATATGAATGGTCACTGGCGTTAACTAGCCATCGTAGACATAGCCTGGCAAACGGGATCCCTATACCACGAGTAGCGATCTTCGATGCAAGTCTCCGAACTACCGTTGCCTATTACCCAGCATGGCTATTGCCGGTTTCTTCCTAGGCCGAGTCGGTCCCGTGGCCTCGGGGTGCCGCTCGAAGAAACAATCGCCCTTGTCGACAAGTTGTTCATGACCGTGCACCTACGCTAACTTCTAGACTTAACATAATTGCATGGCCTCATCATCATCACATAGTTCCTTTTCTTTAGTTCTTCCACTTTTCATACTCCTTTTGCAGAGTCCAAACCTGGGTTGCCTCGGCGACTGACCTACAGTCTCGACATATTTTCTTTCGATGACTAACCATCGCTTAGAATTAACATTCTTTGAACTCAGGAAACGGCTACTGCATAGCCTTCCCACTTAACTTGAACATAACGTGTTCCTTAAGTATCGACAAACCGTGGCTAACTTTCTACTGAACCAACTGTAGCTCGTGCCTTAAACCGACTTACATTCTACGCAACGCTATCGCCCAAGTTATACTTCATATGACAGACCTTACGGTCGTGGAACCAAGTAATTTAGACATCCCCAGGAAACGTGGGACAGTGCTTAGAAAAGACTTCAATCGCCTAGCATAACTTAGCCTAACTCAATTGTGCAATAACTTGACGAACAAGGACTGCGTCGAACCCTGCATCGCGGGAACGTGCCATGCACACATTCGACTTGAACGACCAAGTCACTTGGGTGCCTAGACTTAGGTCACAAGTCGCTCAACGCAACTTAACTCATGGGCAAGCCAAGGCTATGCCAAGCCTTGGACGATGGGACTGTGCATGCTTTATGAAGCATTCATGCGGGCGACGCCTATGACTTAGGCTACGTTCATAACTTCGCCAACTCAAACCAACTTTCCTTCTCCTAAGCCACGGGATGAAGGATCGAGTGTCATTTTCAAAGCACGTCGTGCACAAACTCTAAGCCGACCGTTGGACCTTTTCATATTCTAACTCAATTCGACCCATCGGGATTATTCTCTTATCTATGTGGATTCGTATCTTTTATTATCAAGCCTACTTGTGCCAGTTGAAAACATGTGATTTATTATGTGAAGGGGCACTACATAATATACCACTCAGAAAAAGTTTCATCATCGAAACTAGCTGAGTATACTTATCGACTTATCACTTTACTCAACATTCAAGGACTCTCGTACACACTACTCTTATGCGTTTCCTCAATCCGAGCCACGCTCGCACTACCGTCACATATCTTTGAAACTCTATTTCTAAATCCTTGACACTTTTCCATTCCTCAAGTCTCACTTGATTCAACGTATCACTTAGTTTGGATCGTGCACATATTTCCGGCATCCCCAAAATATATACATTTCAGCCAAGCCTTGTGATAATGAATCCAATTCCACCTATCGATTCATCTACTCAATCCCAAAAATTAATTGTACCGATGCTAACCCTCGCAATATGGACATCTCGCCTAGCCACTAGGCCATCTCTCTAGGCTAAAGTCAATTGTCAGTATTGAAATCATAGTTTCCAAACAACAATATCAACCCTGACCCCATCCTAAGGTCAAACCAAGTTGATAGTACGGGATTTTCTACCCAAGCTCGCATCATTCCGATTCCTAAACATCAAGCACAGATTTTCTACTCACATCCCAACATTCGTCGCACGGGGTCCGAGTCGTTCAGCAAAGCCATCCTACGATAACTCACGTTTTCAACCAATTCCACGATATATCAATTTTACTCGTTCATCAAGCCGTTTCACATAGTCTATCTCCTCGAACACGTTCGGCATAATCCGCCTATCAATACTTCCAAGTCAAGCACACTATGACACAATTTGTCGCTAACCAAAATTTAATATTCTATATTTACTAAGTCATCTATTCCAATTCATGTAATCAATCACAAGTTCGTCTGACTTAATAATATGCCACGCTTCGATCTCATACGAGTCCGATTACCCACAGTGGGGATAAAATCACCATGCAACGCTCCCGCAGAATAATCATTCTTATCGGGGCGTAACTCTTATTTTGAGTTTAGACTAATTCATTCTCGATGCACGGATTGGACCTACTCAATCCTCAAGTTTATTCAATTATCAATCACAAGTCCTAACATCCTCGAATTTTTTTTCGTATCCAACCAACAAGTTGAGACAATTAAAGTTGTCGCGTCCTAATTTTCTGAGTTTGTTCATTCCCGCGACATGAATCACCATGTCAGCGCTCACGCGGAACGATCGTCCCAAATTCGATGCAACGCATGTGCGAGGCTGGAGTTGCGCTTGTGCAAGACAAGAATGTCGATGCTGTGGTTATCCGCGTAACCATTAACACACAATCATTTTTATCCAACATTCATCTCAATCGAAATCCTAATTATAGCATCCAACCGAATAATAACACTTGTACGATCGTCATTCGTCGAGTCAGAGTACCCTCGAGTTATCGCATATCGATCCTTGATACGTCTCAATACCATCGACGATATGCGTAACCTGACGATCTTCCTTTGCAACAAATTTTGAGTCGTACGAAAGATGCTATCGTCCGACTGGATAATCTTCTCGACATTCAAATTCAAGTTCAATCATTATCCTTCGAATCATTCACAACATCAATTTTCTTAAACCAATCTCATGTATTGTTCATCCGTCAATCTTAGTCATCGAGCAACATTCATTCCAATCCTTTGTGTTATTTTAGTAACTTCAAAATCAAACCTTTTATGCACGCTATCTTTCCGTCATGCTAACATTTCTCATACGATCCGTATTGTCACGATGCGCACCCAGTATAAGGGCACGAGAAGTAACGAACGTCCAGCCTACGCCGCAGTTTCGACGGTAGAACGCTGTCCTGAGTCACCATATCTAACACAATCTAAATAAGCTATTAATAGAGAGTAAAATAATACGTAACTCAATCACAATACTAAGATGGAATATAATAAGAATCTCAAGAGAGTCACAAGAAAAGTCTAGGTGTAAACCACCAGAAATAATCTCAAGTACAACTCACAAAGTCTCAAACAGAAAATACAAAATAAAGTACTAAGTCTCAGCTAGACTATGGGCAAGTCCTCAGCGACTGTGGGATCCTCCTGTGGGTCCACATCGCCAGTATCATCTAAGCCAATGCCATAATAAATAGGACAGTACTCCTCATCATCACCTATAAAATTTTTAACATGCCCAGTCAGGACGGAACGAGCACATATATCTCACAACAGTTCATATCAGGAATGGACATATAAAGCAAGCTATAGAAAACTATACATGAATCGCTGTAAAGAGAAATCAACAAGAGAGAAGATATAAGCAGAGATATAATATGATAAATAAAGAATGTAACCTTCTACGTGAATCAGAGCATGAATTGGTTATGTAAACAACTTGGGTTGCACATGGATACAGCTATGGAATGCACATGGATACCTACTGGGGATAATGATCACATAACCAACTACATTCTCCCTGCCCCCAACCAATACACAAGGATCAAAGCATGTTATGTTATTGCACATGGATAACAACTACTGTATACATGGAACTCATATGGTCATGAGTGTACATGAATAACATATGAGTGCACATGGACAAATAGGAATACATGGAGTACATGATGACCATGATAAAGTACATGAACATGACATACTCGATGTATCCGAGGGGATAACATCGCATGAAAAGATCCAGAGGGTACTAATCTGTGTGAATGTCGTGTCAGCATCAAGTATACTAGTCTATAACAAGAGTACATATCCAAAGAAGCATGAAAATATCAGAGAATGTACTCGCCTGGCAATCCGAACTGCTGATGATGAAAAGTGACTGGACTGGAGTAATAAGATCCTATTTAAAATAACCACATGTCATAATACAGTCTAAAAAATCATAAGGAAAGCCTTCAATGCAAATTCTACATGATTTGGGTCAATCTAAGTCAAAGTCAACCTTGGGTCAACTTTGGTCAACCAGACTAGTCAAACTAGGTCAAAGTTTGGTCAACTAGCCTACAAGTCAAATTTTAGGTCACTACTAGTCCTAGTGTTGATTTTGGGTGTTGAGTTGGTGTTATCTTAGGTTTCCAAGGAAGCACAATCCTAACACCAATGAAATTCAAATAACACCACTTTAACACACAATACCCTATGTCTAATACCCACACCTTAGACTAACATATACCAAAACTCTAGGCTAGGTATTTCTTAGTAAGTTTTTCTAGTTATAATAGGGTAATCTCAATTTCTAAATCCTCACACTCAACCAATGCACCCTCACACTTGGACTCATGAACATAGGCCAAGGCCATGCTACTGTACTTCAGTTGTTAGCCTGAGCACACTGCTACTGCAGTTGCCTACTGGCTCCTACTTCCTGAATTCTTCATCACCAACACCCCCATATCAGTTTAGCCTACCCTAACCAATACACACATATATGAACACATCTCAAAACCAAAATCCTATTTTAACTTCAACAAACAATCTTTAACTAATTTATCAAACTTAACTGGACATTAACCAATTCCTAACCCACAATCATACTGAACTTGGTGTTACCCACTCTCAACCAACAAGTAACTGGACTTTAGCATCACTGATATCAATGCTAAATCCCAAATATCAGTTATAGGCATAATACCCTATATTGATACATACCCGAGCAATCCTATGGCTAACCCAAACTTGAACACAGCCTTCCCTATGATGCAAACTAGCAAGTATCTCCTAGAGAGGGTTATATAGGACCTGCAGGTTGACTTTACACAGAAATCACTTCGAACAAAACTGGAACAAAACAAAAGAAAACTGAAATAGGAAAAACCTGGAACTCGAATACCCGATACTCAAACCAAACTCGAACACAACCCTCTCCATGATGCAAACTAATAGGTGTCTCATAGATATGGTTATATAGGATCTGCAGGTTGGTTTTACACAAAAAAATTACATCAAAACATGATGGAAACCGATCAAAACTGAAACAGGAAAGAGTCTGAATCTTGAATACCCGATACTCAAACCCATACCTAACATGACCAAAAAAATATTCAAAACTCTAATGATAATCGAAACCAATGGTTGGTAACGTGTCACGTGTATAAACATAACTTCAGGTGCAGTTGTGTCCAAGAAAATAGGACACAAAGTGTCCAGGATACGCACGTATCAAAACTGGAACCCAGTCTTCGTGCACGCGTGTCACGCGACCTAGGGCTCGACACAGACCCAACTACGACACGTGGTCACTCGTACATATAGCCCACAAATAGGGTTACAAGCCCACGTGTCTGCACTGGCCACACAACGCGTGTCCGAGTCGCACGACACGCGTATCGGACGCCAAAAACTGGCGTGCGCGCGACAGTACACAACCCGTGCCGCGTCGATTTCTCTCTCGACTCTCCACGAAACCCAACCAAATTTGTTGGGCATCACGACAGACCTTGCCCCTACCCATAACCCAAATTTCATGCGTCGAGTCGTCGTGTCCAGCGAGAACAGACACGGCAGCAGCAGGGCATCGAGACGCAGTCTCGTACTGCGTGTCCAACCCGAAATTAGGACACAAGACGACACAGAAACCCTACATAAATTATATATATACAATCTACATCTAAAGGCCTACAGGATCGTGTAATTAGTTTACCTAAACAGCAAAATTGAATTCTAAGTGGTAATTCGTCGAACACATTAATCCCTAATCCGATACGTGTCCGACACGCCTATCAAACAGACACGAAATTTCACCAAACTACATGTGTGGGTCGAGGGTACCTAGATGCATGCTACCATGAAGAAAAATCAGGAAAAACTATAGTGTTTAGGTGTTTACCTATTGAGAGTTGAAATATCAATGAAACTGACTCCTCGATCAATGAGACGACCAGTTTCCACCGAGCAAATGCCTCCAACTCCTTGCTAGCAATGCTCCAGCAAGTTCTCCTCCTTCCCACGATCACAACGCACTTCGTTTGAGGTGAAACGGAGGTCGGATGAGAAAGTTAGGATTTTGGAGAGCTGGAAACTAGGGTTTTGTAAAAGGGGTGTCAAAACTAATGCAAATGCTTATATAGGGAGGGGGTTTCCTGTTTGGTCGACCATGCTAGTCCTCCTAGGGTTAGGGTTGGTTCATGGGCCCCTCTTCTCTATCTAAGTTGAGTTTAAGCCCATTAACAGAAAGTTTTAAAAGGCCAATTAATTAAATAGCCTAAAAATGGTCAAATGGCCTTCTAAATTGAACCAAAGCCTAAAATAAATTCTAATTAGCTAGATGATCCTCATGTGTCATGGTTAGCCTCTAATATGGATTTTCTAAGGTTAAACCAAATGCTAAAACAAACACAAGCCAAAATATATAGAAAATCACAAAATGACTAAAATGACTAAAATGACTTAAATACCCTTATTTCAAAAAGTGGGTGCTACAAGTCTACCCTCCTTAAAAATAATTTCGTCCTCAAAATTAAAATAATCCTCTTCTAGGTTAAAATCCCCAACAATCATGGTCTTAAGAAAACTTATCTAAATCATGCAGTTGGAAAGATATCATACATGATTATGGCAGGTAATCAGTCTGGGGTCTCATCTAGCCACTATAGTTATACTAGATCAAAAGTAGTCATAAGGTATCAAGCATACAAACATTATGGTAGGGTACAGTAATCATCAAGATAGGATAGGGTATGGGTCAAGAACTCACCTCTACTAGGTCTGGTAGCTGGAACTCTCTCCCGGAGGTAGGCCTCGACTAGGGGCAAGTGTAATAGGACAGTCTCGTATCTTGTGTGCAGCTGACCCACAAAATAGGCACAATCCTAGTCTCTTCCTACAGTCCTTCCATACGTGCCCAAGCTTCTTACAGATGGCACAGGTAGGCACTCGCTCAGCTGGTCTCTGCTGGACAGGAATCTGAACTGGATAGGCTAGTCTAGGCTGAAAGCCTGGGTACTCCTGAGGCTCTGGGTATAAACTGCTCCTCGCACTCTTGGGACTAGGCTCCTCCCTCGAATGCATGTAATCCCATAACAGTTGGAAACTGAGACTCTGCTCTCTCATAAGCTCGGCCTGAAGTCTTTGTACCTCCTGCACAGCCTGAAGGAGTCTGTAAATATGAGCCCCATCAGAAATGGCATGAGGTACCACTCCAGGAGGCAAAGGAAGGCTCTCAGTCTCCGGCTGAACTGCAGTCCTCTCCTGAAGGATAGGAGATGGAGAAAAATTCTCTGGTGAGGCTACTAACACCTCCTGAGCAATAGAAGGGAGAAGTACAATCTCGGTCTCATCCGGAATTGCAGCTGTGTACTGGGGACAAACTCTGGTCATGGGTGCCATTCTGGAAAAGATAAGGATAAATAATAAATCATTGGGCTGTAAGGCAGTCTATCATCCTATACAAATACTGGTGATTATAAAAACAACTGAAATTAACCATAAAGCATTAATATTCTAAAGATGATCAAAAATCGAAAGTTTAAAGCACGACTGTCAATAACACTGAAATCCAAGCACAATATATATATATATATATATATATATATATATATATATATATATATATATATATATATATATATATATATATATATATATATATATATATATCTATAAGAAATTTTAGTCTCGATATGATCTAAGTTGATCAAATCCAGGATGAATCGAGGTTTGGGCAAGATGGAGAACGAGGTTACTGAAGTCTAGGTACGAGTATCCAGGACTTAAAATCCATGTCACAATTGAATTAATTTAATTGAATAAGGTTCCAAACATTGGATGACAAGGGAATGACCAAGTCGACTGGTCGCGATCAAGGGTTTAGAATTTAACACTATTGAAATCCTAAAGGATACTGCGAGGATATAGAAATAAGCCACTATCCTCCTTTTGATAAGGAAGCTAAACGTGATACCCTGGGTTGACCTATTAAGTACAGTGTCTTGTCTTTCTGACATAAGTGAAAGACAAAGGCAAAAAGAGTTCAAGACGATGCTATTGAGTACAATACGTGGTTCATAGACGACGAAAATAATTCAAGGAGAATTGCCAAACTGTCGTGGATGAGACAGATGCCCTAGAGTCTCATCTACGTAGAGTAATATATGAAAGCGAACCAAAGTGCACTAGGTTGATTAGACCATCATACACTGGTTCTGATTAGACAATATGTTAGTGGGTCGACCCAATAAAATATGTCATGATCAAGCTCGAAAAGGAGATAAGCTTACAAAACTAAGGCTAAATTAGCAACATAAGGTAGTCAAGTATAAGTAAGGGAGGTAATGATGAAGAAAAAAAAATATAGTCCAAGATCCTTAACTAAGTTGGTCAAGCAATCAAGGTAAGGTACAATGTTAAGCATTTAAAGAAACAAGAAGAACACCATCACATGTCGGGTCGAAAGAATTGAGTCATGGTTGGATCTCGAATTTAAGTCAGAAAGTAATTTAGTATCATGGTAAGGGTTCAAGAGGTGACAACGAATACAAGAATAAAGGAAATCAAGTTGAAGCATGAAATAAATTTAATTAAGAATCTAGTAAAATAATTTAGGGACACAGTACTAAAGGCAAATACTGTTAAGGAACGATCAAATACAAACGGTTAGAAAGTCACAATGAAAGATCTAGGTTTGAGGAAAGGTTGAGTAAGTCAAGATTGAGATACAGTCCCATAGTTTGGCAGATGACTAACAACACTGGAGTATATACTACTATCATAGTCATGAGTGATATGGCAATTAGTGTGGAAGACTTCTATCTCATTAAGGTTACCTTGGTGGCCTACCATTATATTCCTTTAAAAAGAAATTTCAAAATAACTACCTAAATTTGTATTCACTCTAAGCCTTCCAATCTAATCACGACTAACATTTAAATCCTTTTCATAAATCTCATAATAATTTTTATCACATTACTACTAACCTTTCCAAAATTTAACATTTCAATCCAACTTTGAACTCCAGAATTAATGAATCATGAATCCATAAAATTCTATATCACTTCATAACTTTTAAAAACTCCCAATTTGCCTCAAATAATCCTCAAAATAGACACTCAGCATATCACGGCAATCTAGCATTTACAGCTCAGTATTTTAACGCGCTTATCAACCATAATTTCTCTTTCCAAGTTATTGCAACATAATCACTACTTCTTAAACCAAAATCTAAATAGATTTTTAGATCTTCAATCAATTGACACGATTCTAAATTTGAGATTTTTTTTCTCTTCCAAAACAATCGTTTTCATCTCTTCCTAATCTTTTAAACCAAATTTTAATATCATTGCTTCCACTTAAATTTCAAAATTAATAATCATATACATCGCAACTTGTACGACTCAATTTAATAGTTCGTACTGCCACACCCCCTTTTTTTGATCATTATCAAACCAATCTATATACGTTCAAAAATGTATAATCATAATCCAATAATTTATGAATCACATCAATTCCTGAAATCGATTCATATAGATTCTAACTATTTTCCTCCAGTACCAAAATATAATTTTATAATCCTCTGGTGATTACTACTTAGAATCTCAAGATAAATTTCCTTGGTAATATTCCAACTTACAAACTACTAATCATTAAATCATCCATTTAGAAAATGCCCTTATAACTTAATCAAATTCTCCGTGTATTCCAATTCCTTAATGTAATCCTTTTAGCCATGTATTTGACCAATGAGTATATAGCAGTGTAGCCATCTTCCTAACCATTATTAAACACAAGAAAGTAAGGGTATTGGTGAAAAGAGTTCAAACAAGATACAAGAATCAAGGGAGGAAGGTGGATTAAAATAAGGGAAAGGGAATTTAAATCGAAGCTCAAAATGAGATTCTCAAGGGTCATCCCAGGAATCTCTCAGGAAATTCTAATAGTGATTGGGTATCCTCTCATTCTAAAACTTTACTTCCTATACTCTATAGCAGGCTGGTAGTAATACAATTAAATTATCGTACTACCACGACATCGCACTAATACAAATCTGGTCCTGCATGGACCGAAGGGATGAAATCGTGTCTCCTTAACTATCTTGAAGACAGAACAACAAGGAATCAATTACTAAAAAAGAAACGAAATCATCAAAGAAGGACAGTTGTTTGTAAAAGAAGACAATTAACAGCAAGAACTGATAAATTTTTTTTCCTAATGTGATTGAGTACCATAACTTATATCCTATATCCTATTACAGGCTGTAATGATACTCTAGTTCGAGTACCACTACGAATCACACTAGTTGTGATTATGACGGACCTGCATGGGCCACCACTAAAAATGTGTCACGACCCGCACCCAGTGTAAGGGCACGAGAAGTAACGAACGCCCAACCTACGCCGCAGTGTCGGCGGTAGAACGCTGTCCTGAGTCACCATATCTAACACAATCTAAATAAGCTATTAATAGAGTGTAAAATAATACGTAACTCAATCACAATACTAAGATGGAATAGAATAAGAATCTCAAGAGAGTCACAATAAAAGTCTAGGTGTAAACCACCAGAAATAATCTCAAGTACAACTCATAAAGTCTTAAACAGAAAATACAAAATAAAGTACTAAGTCTCAACTAGACTATGGGCAAGTCCTCAGCGACTGTGGGATCCTCCTGTGGGTCCACATCGCCAGTGTCATCTAAGCCAATGCCATAATAAGTAGGACAGTACTCCTCATCATCACCTGTAAAATTTCCAACATGCCCAATCAGGACGGAACGAGCACATATCTCTCACAACAGTTCATATCAGGAATGGACATATAAAGCAAGCTATAGAAAACTATACATGAATCGCTGTAAAGAGAAATCAACAAGAGAGAAGATATAAGCTGAGATATAATATGATAAATAAAGAATGTAACCTTCTACGTGAATCAGAGCATGAATTGGTTATGTAAACAGCTTGGGTTGCACATGGATACAGCTATAGAATGCACATGGATACCTAGTAGGGATAATGATCACATAACCAACTACACTCCCCCTGCCCCCAACCAATACACAAGGATCAAAGCATGTTATGTTATTGCGCATGGATAACAACTATTATATACATGGAACTCATATGGTCATGAGTGTACATGAATAACATATGAGTGCACATGGACAAATAGGAATACATGGAGTACATGATGACCATGATAAAGTACATGAACATGACATACTCGATGTATCCGAGGGGATAACATCGCATAAAAAGATCCAGAGGGTACTAATCCGTGTGAACTTCGTGTCAGCATCAAGTATACTAGTCTATAACAAGAGTACATATCCAAAGAAGCATGAAAAGATCAGAGAATGTACTCATCTGGCAATCCAAACTGCTGATGATGAAAAGTGACTGGATTGGAGTAATAAGATCCTATTTAAAACAACCACATGTCATAATACGGTCTAAAATATCATAACGAAAGCCTTCAATGCAAATTGTACATGATTTGGGTCAATCTAAGTCAAAGTCAACCTTGGGTCAACTTTGGTCAACCAGACTAGTCAAACTAGGTCAAAGTTTGGTCAACTAGCCTACAAGTCAAATTTTAGGTCACTACTAGTTCTAGTGTTGATTTTGGGTGTTGAGTTGGTGTTATCTTAGGTTACCAAGGAAGCACAATCCTGACACTAATGAAATTCAAATAACACTACTTTGACACACAATACCCTATGTCTAATACCCACACCTTAGACTAACATATACCAAAACTCTAGGCTAGGTATTTCTTAGTAAGTTCTTCTAGTTAAAATAGGATAATCTCAATTTCTAAATCCTCACACTCAACCAATGCACCCTCATACTTGGACTCATGAACATAGGCCAAGGCCTTGCTACTGTACTGCAGTTGTTAGCCTGAGCACACTGCTACTGCAGTTGCCTACTGGCTCCTACTTCCTGAATTCTTTATCACCAACACCCCCATATCAGTTCAGCCTACCCTAACCAATACACACATACATGAACACATCTCAAAACCAAATTCCTACTTTAACTTCAACAAACAATCTTTAACTAATTTATCAAACTTAACTGGACATTAACCAATTCCTAACCCACAATCATACTGAACTTGGTGTTACCCACTCTCAACCAACAAGTAACTGGACTTTAGCATCACTGAAATCAATCCTAAATCCCAAATATCAGTTATAGACATGATACCCTATATTGATACATACCCGAGCAATCCTATGGCTAACCCAAACTTGAACACAGCCTTCCCCATGATGCAAACTAGCAAGTATCTCCTAGAGAGGGTTATATAGGACCTGCAGGTTGACTTTACACAGAAATCACTTTGAACAAAACTAGAACAAAACAAAAGAAAACTGAAATAGGAAAAACCTGGAACTCGAATACCCGATACTCAAACCAAACTCGAACACAACCCTCTCCATGATGCAAACTAATAGGTACCTCATAGATATGGTTATATAGGATCTGCAGGTTGGTTTTACACAGAAAAATTACATCAAAACATGATAGAAACCGATCAAAACTGAAATAGGAAAGAGTCTGAATCTTGAATACCCGATACTCAAACCCATACCTAACATGACCTAAAAATATTCGAAACTCTAATGATAATCGAAACCAATGGTTGGTAATGTGTCACGTGTATAAACATGAACTTCAGGTGCAGTTGTGTCCAAGAAAATAGGACACGAAGTGTCCAGGATACGCGCGTATCAAAACTGGAACCCAGTCCTCGTGCACGCGTGTCACGCGACCTAGGGCTCGACACAGACCCAACTACGACACGTGGTTGCTCGTACATGTAGTCCACATATAGGGCTACAAGCCCACGTGTCTGCACTGGCCACACGATGCGTGTCCGAGTCGTACGACACGCGTATCGGACACCAAAAACTGGTGCGTGCGCGACAGTGCACAACTCGTGCCGCGTCGATTTCTCTCTCGACTCTCCAAGAAACCCAACCAAATTTGTTCGGCATCACGACAGACCTTGCCCCTAACCATAACCCAAATTTCACGTGTCGAGTTGCCGTGTCCAGCGAGAACGGACACGGCAGCAGCAGGGCATCGAGGCGCAGTCTCGTGCTGCGTGTCCAACCCGAAATTAGGACACAAGACGACACAGAAACCCTACATAAATTATATATATACAATCTACATCTAAAGGCCTACAGGATCGTGTAATTAGTTTACCTAAACAGCAATATTGAATTCTAAGTGGCAATTCGTCGAACATATTAAACCCTAATCCGATACGTGTCCGACACGCCTATCAAACAGATACGAAATTTCACCAAACTATATGGATGGGTCGAGGGTACCTAGATGCATGCTACCATGAAGAAAAATTAGGAAAAACTATAGTGTTTTGGTGTTTACCTATTAAGAGTTGAAATATCAATGAAACTGACTCCTCGATCATTGAGACGACCAGTTTCTACCGAGCAAACGCCTCCAACTCCTTGCTATCAATGCTCCAGCAAGTTCTCCTCCTTCCCACGATCACAATGCACTTCGTTTGAGATGAAACGGAGGTCGGATGAGAAAGTTAGGGTTTTGGAGAGCTAGAAACTAGGGTTTTGTAAAAGGGGTGTCAAAACTAATGCAAATGCTTATATAGGGAGGGGGGTTTCCTGTTTGGCCAACCATGCTAGTCCTTCTAGGGTTAGGGTTGGTTCATGGGCCCCTCTTCTCTATCTAAGTTGAGTTTAAGCCCATTAACAGAAAGGTTTAAAAGGCCAATTAATTAAATAGCCTAAAAATGGTCAAATGGCCTTCTAAATTGAACCAAAGCCTAAAATAAATTCTAATTAGCTAGATGATCCTCATGTGTCATGGTTAGCCTCTAATATGGATTTTCTAAGGTTAAACCAAATGCTAAAACAAACACAAGCCAAAAATATCTAGAAAATCACAAAATGACTAAAATGACTAAAATGACTTAAATACCCTTATTTCAAAAAGTGGGTGCTACACGTATCAATTTTCTCGATCAAGTCATCCGTTCGCTACACCTTAACTTTTCCGTAATTTGATTTATCTACTAAATCATGTTCACGTTTCATACTTGCGTAATCCTCAATCCCGTGCATGTCCCGTGTGCGTCAATTTCTAAGTTATTCGAATCAACTCATCAAATCTTAAGACTATAACTTGTTCAATGATACTCAATCTACGACTTTGCATACACGCGACGCTCGTTGATAGACTCATTGACACCCCAAATCCTCAATCAATCGATCGATATCTCTGAGGCTATCGCATACACCGCTCAGGGATGAAGTAATTTAACAAATCCTCAACTATCATTCGAATCAAAATCGACTTCTTCAAATTTTCCGTTCGAACCATTCCTCAATTTCTAAGCACTCTCATCTATATCGCACCACGTTATCATCGCTCGATAGTACCCCTATTGACAGTCATCATATTTTACTCAATCAAGTCTAACTCACTTCGTGCTCAAAATATTACGAATCCTGCACTCAACTTGCTAAGGTTGACACAACTTTGGTGTATATGCCTAGCCCGACTTAGCCAACCATGCTTATGCGAACCATCTTTTTGTTTTGTCAAAAGCTGTTCTCCTACGTTTTGTAAAATAGATAGACTTATTGTATGGACATCCGTGGGACATTTGAGAAAGTGCAGCAACGATATCAACTTACGGAAGCAACAGAGTTTGCGGAAACAACGAAGTTAAAGAATTCAATCGATAGTCCAAGGACGTAAAGCCGTGCTCTGATACCATTATGTCATGTCCTGCTCCCGTAGGAGAGATCGTCCTAGCTAAGGCATGATGCCGTACGATCCTAGATTGCGCACGTGCAAGGCGGGTTCCATAACGGCCGATAACAGCGGCTGCGACGGGGTCATCGCACAGAAGTCCTAAGCAGAGACATTGAACATGCAGCAAAAATTTAGAACAAACACAAGTTATTCAGAAGAAGCTCTTTATTGATATTGAAACAAATATTACAATGGGGCACAAGGCTAAGATTACAATCACTCAAGCTCACTCTTCTCACATTATAAGTCACTCAGCTATCTCTCATCTCTCAATACAAGTCTTAAACCAGCGGAAGCTTCGGAAGGCAACGTCCATAAATTATGTCCCGTATAAGTCTTGACTCCATGCGGCTGCATGCTTCGAATCGCCAAGGAACTTCGTGCCTCGATGCATCCAAGCGAGCTTCGCGCCACGAGCTTCTACCTGTGCCTGTACATGAAAGCTATGTGGGTGTCAGTACTCAACTGTACTGGTGGAATAAGCTCCTCGCCCACCCATGCAAAGGTAACACGTTTAATTTGCTTTGTGTAACATAGTCCCTTCTTATCAATTGTCTTTCTAGTCTTGTCTTAGGATCAGTTTTATGACAGACGTCTTGGCATATTTGTGTCTGAGGACCTGTAGTGCCCCGACCCGCAAGAGGCCTTATGATGGATGATTGGTTCGATGAAGCCTTGTTGGACTTGGGAATATACGAAGAATCGCTTGGAAGGCTATGCGATCGTGGCAGGAATCGTCCTATAAATGTGAGTAGTGTTGAACCCTTCAAAGATCCTTTAGCTTCACGCTTAAAATAAAGGATAGTGTGCTATGTTTCTTATTGTGTTGCTCAATAACACATTGCATAGAATTTGGAAAGATAATAAAAGATAATAATTACCTAAACGTAAGCTATGTTGCTTGATGAATTGTATGCTTGTTGCGATGAATCACATGACAGGTGAAGGCAAAGTCCCAAATACTTGGGCGGTGAGTATATCGAGCTTTGGCTCGATGAATAGACGGTAACACAGATATTAAGACCCAAGAACTGGGCAGTAAGTATACTTGAATTATGTTCGAATGAATGTATGCTAAAACAGATGCTAAGTCCCAGAAATTGGGCGGTGAGTACATTAAAAGTTTGGTTGGAAAGATGTATGGTATCAAAGATGTGGCAAAGGAATTGGGTAACAACATTCTAATATCCCGTCGCCGATGTAGAATGTTGATTACGCCAAGATCCTAGAAAGATGGCAAGATGGCAATACGAATGAGAAAGATGGGTTATTACTTAGTTTTTCTTATCATGCATTATATGTTTCTTCTTAGATAAGTTGCATATAGTTGCATGGTCATGGACAACTTGTCGACATGGTGGTTCCTCGAATGGTATTCCTGGACCTTGGAAACCAGTTCGTCCTGGGGTGAACCAATGCTGAAGTAGTAGCAGTACTGAAGTAGTAGCACGGTATACGGGACTTGCAGTAGGGCTAGCTACCTGCACTGTAAGTGCGCCGTATACCTGTAAGACGTTCCAAGATGACGTGTCGCCAGTGACCTTCATATAGATAGGTCCAGTGCTAACGATGTCTTATGCAGGCAGAGTAAGTTATTACTCAAATACAGGAAAGGATATCGGCTGTTGGTAAGAATCACCTAAATGGTGATAATTATATTGAATCATGATATTGTTCCTAACAATGTCTTATACAGGCAGAGTAAGTATTATAAATGTACAGGGATGGCTACACGACCGTGGGTAATAATCACCAAAGGGTGATATCTGTATGCTTTATATTATGTTGGCTTTGAGATTTGCACGCTTTACTTCTTGTCGGCTATAACATGGAATTGAACCTAAGGCAACGAGAAAGACCACTGTTAATAATATTCTATAACATGATTACTTAGTGTTGTCTTCTTAGGTGAGTTGGGCCAGCATCGCTCACCAGTACATTGATGATGTACTGACCCACGTTGTGGGCAATATTTCAGGTGCTTGCTTATGGGAGAAATCCTTTGATCAGTGCTTGGAATCGATGATTCGGATGGGTGTGTAGAACCTCTTCTTTCAAGATGATATCTTCTGCTATACGGGACATAATGTATAGAACAGTGTAACTCAGTTGTACCAGTGAGATTGTAGCCAAATTGGCAAGTTTAATGTAAAGAAGTCGGTATATTCAGTTGGCTATTCAAGAGTCTTGTAATCAGTTATAAACTCTGTATTCCGCTACAAGTCTTGTAATCCATTATGATTATCAATAAGTAGATACATTTCTTTATATCTTGTGTGACTTTAATTTATCTGCTTGGTTTTGCTGCGTTGTCGATATTTTCTGAGAAATACTAGGAACTGTAATGGTTTTGCCTTGTACAAGTGCAATCTAGACTTGTACGGCATCACGTCCAGTGGCTAGTTTTCGATCTTCCGGGATCGGGGCGTGACATAATGGTATCAGAGCATGGCTTTACGTCCTTGGATTCTGATTCGATTTGTTTCAAATCAATGTTGCTACTAAGATGATTCTAAGCTGCTTCCGCGGTGAATCAAAGATTGCTTCCGCGATTATTCAAAGTTGCTTCCGCGGTGAATCAAAGTTGCTTTCGCGAATACTCAAAGTTGCTTCTGCGATGAAATCAAAGTTGTCTCTATGATGACTCATAGTACTTCTGCGATTATTCTGTGTTGCTTTTAAACTATTCTAAGTTGTTCCCTTGACTGAAAGTCCGTTGATCCTTCTAGCTGCTTACTGGGTGTTTCATACAATACGTCTAAATATGTGGGCTGTGATATGTGTGCTTTGTTGAATTTCTAAAAGATACCAAAACGAATAACAATGATGCGATGCGATAATAAGTTTGTGATGTATGCTGGATTGATAGTCCATATTGGACGTTGGTTTGATGTAAGGGAATATTGTATCGGAAATGGCTTGAGCTCTGAGTGGTATATTACATATACCCTCGTTGTGATAAGATGTCCCTTGACCCTTGACGTGTTCATAATTTAGTGATTGCTTTACCTATAAGGTATTGGGTAGTATCAAATCGTAGCTGAGATTGCGATTGATATATAACGGCTAGGCGTGTCCCTTGATGATTAAGTTCAGATGACTCGTTGTGAGATTTTGATGTGTTCGGATGAACCATCGCTAGACCTTGACGATTAGCATTATGTTGGGTAAAAGGATTGTAGGCATGGTAATGATGGTTTAGTGTTGCTATCGAAAGATTTTGTGAGAACAACTATGGACCGAATATTGAACAATGTTGGAATTGAGTGAAAGAAATTTCATGTTGGATATCGACAGAATTGATGGTAATGTTAGACGCTTATCGGGATGTTGCAAATGATTTAGAAGATGCAGAGAGTTGTATCAACGACCGAAAAGTAAAAAATGGGCTTAAGGAATAGATGATCTTAGCACGTTGTGCAGTGTGCTTGAAAGAATTTGATGTGTCCCGAATTAACAAGTTATGACCCTTGACTATTTTGAGGCATAGAGAATGAGTACTTGTCCCTTGATGCATGAAAGAATAGATATCCCTTATGAGAGTCAAATGGCTGGAGTACAAATAAGTATCGAGGTGCAGCGATTTGTAATAGACCTTGTCGGCAGACGATGTTGTCGCATGAATAACAAGTTTGGTAGAATATAGAATTGTCGGTAGATGATGTTGTCGCATGAATGCTAGATGATTGGTGCCATAGAGGTTGGATCGGTGCATGAATGGTAAATTTTCTTATGGAATCACAAGAAGATGATGCAAAACGAATATTGATGGTTAACGTGAATTGCTAAGAGATGCCCGTGTTTGTTGCTAGAGAAAATTTATAAAAGATGCTTTCGGAAGAAATACGATTATGTAGTTGCCTTATTTTGTTGGTTAAGAGAGTACGGACTGTATCGATGATCTAAAAATATGAGAATTGAATATGTCGCTAAGAGACCGTGGGAAAGAGATCGTAAGTGATAAACTATTGAGGTAACAATGTTGGATTATGACTCAGAATAGTTGACCCGATTGAATAGACAATTTGAGTACGATATGAGGATGCAAGTGGATCGAGTAGATGCTATGTCTATGAAAGTGGAAATTGAAAGTTTGGATATTCGATTGAAGATTTTATATGAAAGCCTCGGGATTGACGCATAAGAATTGCTGGATAGAATTGTCGAATAGATTTTGTCGGTTGTGGGTAAGTCTAGAATGAGACTTCGTTGGGTATGGCCGGAGCATGAGTACGGGTAGAAAGACTTGAACCTAGAATGTTGGTTGGTTGCCTAGAATGTCGGTTGGTTGCCTAAGTTTCAGATTTGGTTGACTATGTCCTTTCAGTTGTCCATGTTGGGAATAAGTTCATAAGATTGGGGTGGTGTCCCATGTCCCTAAGTTGTTCAGACCATAGAGTTGTCCCTATGATAAGAATTTGTTGCCTCTAAGATAAGAGATAAGCATGTCCCTGATAGCTATCCATCTCATATGAGTTAGCTGAATGTCTGGTTTAGCTTAGATTAGCTGACCGTAGAGACTTGACTGAATGCTAAGTTGACTATTAGAAAACCGTAGGATGTCCCTATTGATGTTGTGTGAGTATATTCAGAATGAGTAAGATGTGTCGGAAGGTAAACTTCGGATGGAATAGAGATTGGAAAATTCGGTGTTATAATATTGGATGGGATGACGGATCATGTTGGTTTGGAAATTTGGTTGCCTTGTTGGAATGTTGGGAAATTGTTAAAACTGGTTGAATTTGGTTGATTAATATTGAGTTACGTAAATTGATGGTCGTGCTTTGAGATAGTTGGAATGATTTCATTGATCGGATCAGAATTGAGAATAAGTGTAACGACGGAATTGGATAGTGTATGTAGCCGAGATCGGCGAGAGCGAATGTGAATAGGAATGACCCTCGGGATTAATGTTGCTGGAATATGAGAATTGCTTATGCGAGAGAATAATATATTGGCTTGATGAAATACGAGAAATTTTTTGAGTACAGCGAAAAATGTTGCTAGAGTGGAATGATGGTACAATTTGATGGATGGATCATGATCGAGAAATTTACGAGTTGCAAACAAAGTTTATGGATACGAACGATGACGAGTACAGAACTTGATTGATGAGAATCGGGGTATCGAAATGAAATGTGGCAATATGATTTATCAACTTTGGTGGCATGAATAAAAATAAATTTGAAAGGAATACTTGATACATCTAAGTCGAGATACTTTGGAAAATTTTGGATCGGATGAGAAAAGTTTCTCGAGTTAGAATTGGTAACATCAATTGTGTTATTAGTTGGTTGGGATATTGAATAAACAAGTGGGATTATACGAGATGCTCGAAGAGAATTACTGATGTTCGAAAAGGAAGGTACACCGTAGCTCGTTCGTTTTCTCTATCACTGAACTTGGCTGAAGTGCATGTATTTCGGGGACGCCTAAAATATGTGTATGATTCCAACTAAGTGGTATGCTGAATTCAAACGAAGCCACGGGGAGGATTATTATCTGCTAAAGCATTTGAACGAGTGTCGGAGAAAAGATCAAAGATGGTAAACTATTTTGAATCAATGGGGATGCTGTATCGAGATAGTACATTACTTGAATTCAATCGAGAGATTGCGGAGAAATATTAAATAGTGCAAGTCGATCGTTGAGAAGTTTCATAAAAAGTTGGTTAAAGTTTTGGGGATAAGTTTTGTTTTAAGTTTCGAGGACGAAACTTTTTCTGAGTGGTATATATTGTAATGCCCCGACCCGCAAGATGCCTTATGATGGATGATTGGTTCGATGAAGCCTTGCTAGACTTGGGAATATGCGAAGAATCGCTTGGAAGGCTATGCGATCGTGGCAGAAATCGTCCTATGAATGTGAGTAGTGTTGAACCCTTCAAAGATCCTTTAGCTTCACGCTTAAAATAAAGGATAGTGTGCTATGTTTCTTATTATGTTGCTTAATAACACCTTGCATGGAATTTGGAAAGATAATGAAAGATAATAATCACCTAAACGTAAGCTATATTGCTAGATGAATTGTATGCTTGTTGCGATGAATCACATGACAGGTGAAGGCAAAGTCCCAAATACTTGGGCGGTGAGTATATCGAGCTTTGGCTCGATGAATAGACGGTAACACAGATGTAAAGACCCAAGAACTGGGCAGTGAGTATACTTGAATTATGTTAGAATGAATGTATGCTAAAACATATGCTAAGTCCCAGGAATTGGGCGGTGAGTACATTGAAAGTTTGGTTGGAAAGATGTATGGTATCAAAGATGTGGCAAAGGGATTGGGTAACAACATTCTATTATCCCATCGCCGATATAGAATATTGATTACGCCAAGATCCTGGAAAAATGGCAAGATGGCAATACGAATGAGAAAGATGGGTTATTACTTAGTTTTTCTTATCATGCATTATATGTTTCTTCTTAGATAAGTTGCATATAGTTGCATGGTCATGGATAACTTGTCGACAAGGTAGTTTCTCGAACGGTATTCCTGGGCCTTGGAAACTGGTTCGTCCTGGGGGTAGCCAATGATGAAGTAGTAGCAGTGCTGAAGTAGTAGCACGGTATACGGGACTTGCAGTGGGGCTAGCTACCTGCACTGTAAGGGTGCCGTATACCTGTAAGACGGTTCAAGATGGCGTATCGCCAGTGACCTTCATATAGATAGGTCCAGTGCTAACGATGTCTATGTAGGCAGAGTTAGTTATTACTCAAATACAGGGAAGGATGTCGGCTGTTGGTAAGAATCACCTAAATAGTGATAATCATATTGAATCATGATATTGTTTCTAACAATATCTTGTGCAGGCAGAGTAAGTATTATAAATGTACAGGGATGGCTACACGACCGTGGGTAATAATCACCAAAGGGTGATATCTGTATGCTTTACATTATGTTGGCTATGAGATTTGCATGTTTTACTTCTTGTCGGCTATAACATGGAATTGACCCTAAGGCAACGAGAAAGACCACTGTTAATAATATTCTATAACATGATTACTTAGTGTTGTCTTCTTAGGTGAGTTGGGCCAACACCGCTCGCCAGTACATTGATGATGTACTGACCCACGTTGTGGGCAATATTTCAGGTGCTTGCTTATGGGGGAAATCCTTTGATCAGTGCTTGGCATCGATGATTCGGATGGGTGTGTAGAAGCTCTTCTTTCAAGACGATGTCTTCTGCTATACGGGACATAATGTATGGAACAGTGTAACTCAGTTGTACTAGTGAGATTGTAGCCAAATTGGCAAGTTCAATATAAAGAAGTCGGTATATTCAGTTGGCTATTCAAGAGTCTTGTAATCAGTTGTAAACTCTGTATTCTACTACAAGTCTTGTAATCCATTATGATTATCAATAAACAGATACATTTCTTCATATCTTGTGTGACTTCAATTTATCTGCTTGGTTTTCCTGCGTTGTCGATATTTTTTGAGAAATACTAGGAACTGTAATGGTTTGCCTTGTACAAGTGCAATCTAGACTTGTACGGCATCACGCCCAGTGGCTAGTTTTCGATCCTTCGGGATCGGGGCGTGACAAAACCAACCCGTGCTTGTAACAGCAACGTCCACTCAACAACGTTAACCGATCAAGTCGAGCTTGCCTTACGGCCATAATCAGAGACGCAACTACACGATAGACTCCATTTTCGTGTGACCGTGCTACCTCCTTGAGGAAGTGCCTCACCACTTACTGACTTACCCATACTTGTGTTATGACAGCGTAGCCGTGCCTCATATTTGAGGTCGTGTCCAGTAAATCAACGTAACTTCACCCAACTTGTCCTACGGCCCTTCTCGACTTAACTCGCAATAGCCCAAGTCTAACTAATGCAACTCCATGCCAACGACTTAACACACGACGCCATATCTCGTACCGAAGCACGTCGCCTTCATTGTAGCCAAATCTTAGGCCCAAACATTGTGTTCTAACTGTGTACACCATCAACTCGACTCCATCTAAAGACACACACGCGGATTGCCGCCAGTGCCGACCCATCTATATGAATGGTCACTGGCATTAACTAGCCATCATGGATATAGCCTGGCAAATGGGATCCTTGCACCACGAGTAGCGATCTCCGATGCAAGTCCCCGAACTACCGTTGCCTATTATCCAGCTCGGCTATTACCGGTTTCTTCCTAGGCCGAGTCGGTCCCGTGGCCTCGGGGTACCGCTCGAAGAAACAATCGCCCTTGTCGATAAGTTTTCCATGACCGCGCACCTACGCTAACTTCTAGACTTAACGTAATTGCATGGCCTCATCATCATCACATAGTTCCTTTTCTTTACTTCTTCCACTTTTCATACTCCTTTTGTAGAGCCCAAACCAGGGTTGCCTCGGCGACTGACCTACAGTTCGATATATTTTCTCTCGACGACTAACCATCGCTTAGACTTAACATTCTTTGAACTCAGGGAATGACTACTGCATAGTCTTCCCACTTAACTTGAACATAACGTGTTCCTTAAGTATTAACAAACCGTGGCTAACTTTCTACCGAATCAACTGTGGCTCGTGCCTTAAACCGACTTACATTTTATGCAACGCTATCGCCCAAGTCATACTTCATATGATGGACCTTACGGACGTGGAACCAAGTAATTTAGACTTTCCCAGGAAATGTGGGACAGTACTTAGAAAAGACTTCAATCGCCTAGTATAACTTAGCCTAACTCAATTGTGCAACGACTTGACGAGCAAAGACTGCGTCGAGCCCTGCATCGCAGGAACGTGCCGTGCACGCATTCGACTTGAACGACCAAGTCACTTGGGTGCCTAGTCTTAGGTCCCAAGCCGCTCAATGAAACTTAACTCATGGGCAAGCCAAGGCTATGCCAAGCCTTGGACGATGGGGCCATGCATGCTTTATGAAGCATTCATGCGGGCGACGCCTATGACTTATGTTACGTTCATAACTTCGCCAACTCAAACCAACTTTCCTTCTCCCAAGCCACGGGACAAAGTACCGAGTGTCATTTTCAAAGCACGTCGTGCACCAACTCTAAGCCGGCCGTTGGACCTTTCCATATTCTAACTCAATTCGACCCGTCAGGATTATTCCCTTATCTATGTGGATTCGTCTATTTTATTATCAAGCCTACTTGTGCCAGTTGAAAACATGTGATTTATTATATGAAGGCTAAGATGAGGCAAGTTCACCGAAACTACCCCACCTGAGCGAGGAGTCGCCTCGACCGAGCGAGTCTTCAAGCAGCCGTTGTAAGGCTAAGTCTGAACGCCGTCGGCGTTCCGATTCCTCCGATTGACTGAGCGGGACAGGACACTACAGTGTTGGTCGTGGAAGTGGCAGCCATGGAGGTGGCGGTGGAGATGGTGGCCACGGAAGTGATGGTGGTGGTTGCCATGGCGATGGCGGCGGCCATGGGGGTACGGGTCGCCGAAGATCGAGTGGGAAATGAGGGGTGAGAGAGAGAGACTGAGATCAGGGAAGAGAGAGTTGAGAGGGAGGGGGTTGAGCTCGGGAGAGGGTGACAGAGGAGAGAGAGAGAGAGAGAGAGAGAGAGAGAGATAGAGTTAGGAAAGAGAGAGTTAAAGAGTGGGGGGGGGGAGGGGGGGTGGGCGGCTGTGAGCTGAGGGGAGAGAGAGAGTTAGGTTAGGGTTTGGGTAGTTTTATAGGAACAATAATAATAATAATAACAATAATAATAATAATAATAATAATAATAATAATAATAATAATAATAATAATAAAAATAATAATAATAATAATAATAAAAATGATAGTAACAATAGTAACAATGGTAGCAAAATAATAATATGAATAAAATTCACCTTCAAGAAAATATTAATAAAATTTAACAATACCCAAATTTAAAATTCTCAAAATATAAAATACAGTCAGATATCTATTTTAAAATAGGAATTTGACATTTAATTAAAACCCTTTTTTCTTAGCCCAATAACTTAAACCCATAGATTAGACTTATCCCCTAACCAACCCGAACCCGCTAACCCATTTGACTTTACTATCCATTAAATCCACCCAGTCCCCTCTTAGATACACTTTCTCAGTCGGATCACCCCCCACGTATGTCACGACCCGTTCCCGAATAATCGGACACGAGTCGGACACGTCCAGCCTTCGTCGATAGACACGACGAAGTAAGCTGTACCAAACTAGGGAAATCTAACCAGATAAAAATAATGTACACAATCACAGCATCTATACACGATCCCAGAATGATCACCATAATCCACAATTCTATATATATCATAAATGTACTAGTCATCAAGAATGAAATGTACTATGAATTCTAAATCAATATCTAAAAGTAAGACTAGCAGTCTAAACCTGAAATCTCAAGCTAAGTCATGATCCATCCTGCTCAGCTAAGATCCCGGGCTCTAACCCATAAGGTAGAATGATATCCTGCAAGCATACCTGCAACTTATCCAGTCAGGAGCAGAGCAAAGTACAATTCTAGGTAATGAACAAGAACATGATATAAAAATAAGTACAAAGGAACATGAACTATAAGTACAGGAAAAGAACATGAAGGTACATGAATGTAAGTACAGGAAATAAAGTACAGAAATATAAAGTACATGAATATAACTATGAACCTGAAGTACAAGACATGACAAGTGCACCATGTTTGAAATACAACTAGCTCATGTGACCGGCCGGGGGTAAGCACATGAAAGCACATGAAAGTACATGAATGGTACGACTTAGGGCCCGCGTGCACGATGCAAGGCCTAAGCTAGGCACATGAGTACAGTAACTGAGATTGGTCACATGGCTAGTGTATTTTCCCACCCGACACAAGTAAGTACAAGAACATGAGTACAGGAGTACATGGTACATGATATCGTGTCATGACGTGTCACAAGCAAGAGTACAAGAATGTAAATGCATAAAACCATAGAAAAGTACTTGCCTTGCTCCAGAAAAGTACGGGTGAAGATCGAATCTAGATGTCCTCCTGTTAATTTGGTACAAGTTGGTTAATTTATAGACAATATCGGCTGACTATCTCTTCTCTTAACCATAAACTAACCATGATTTATTTATAATGGTATGCTAGCCATACACATTTCTAACTAGATACAAAACAATAGATACATTATTTAATTAATACTCAATAATAATATAAGTAGCCTTGTAAAAATAGTAATAATTTCATAAATTAGATTAGTACTACAAAAGATTACTAGAGTGTAGAAAATATTTGGCATGGCAATTAATAGTGGCTCTATAACACTACAGCCTAGTTAAATAGGCCCAACGCCTTCAAGTAAAGCCGAGTATTTGACAATACTTACTGGCCTAAAATCGACCTAATATTAAAAGTAACCAAATTCATATTAGAAATATACACCAATTGATGGCACAATTTAACATGGAAAACTAATTATTTGTTCAGTATACATCCCGACCCAACTATACTTTTAAGAACCCAACATCAGCCATTAGTGCACTATCCAAGCTACTGTTAACTTCTCAGGCCTAACAATTTGATCACCATAAGCCTTACTGACTAGCCCATTCCAGTTCATTTCCCTACCCAAATAACCTTGAAACTTAACCACAAGGCCCATTAACCCATTGTAGAAGCATGGAAAATACTAAAGAAAATGACTCATGCGGCCAAAGAACTCCATGCAGCTCAGAAAGCCCATGCGGCTTGGAGAGTCATGCGGCATAAGGAGCTATGCGGCCCGAGGCATTCCATGCGGCTCAGAAGACACGTGGCCTGACAGTGCCCCCCCTCCGACCCATGCTGCATTAATTGCTTTGACGGCTCACCCCTCTGAAAAGTTGACAGCCCTGACACAAAAGCAGGTAATTATGACTCTGTCATAATGATGAATCTCTAGGGAAGAGAAAAGAGATCTCTGACACAAATCCTCCGAGAGCCATAAAAATGCCACGTGGCCTTGCCACGTGGGCGTTCGTATGCGGCTCACTTCTCATGCGGTTCAGAATGAATCCTATGCGGCTCAGGTCAAGAAAGCCTCATACGGCTCGAGCAAAGAACTTCTCATGCGGTTCAGAGTGAATCTGTCCTATACGGCTCAGGCCAAGAAAGCCTCATGCGGCTCGAGCAAAGAACTTCTCATGCGGTTCAGAGTGAATCTGTCCTATGCGGCTCAGGCCAAGAAAGCCTCATGCGGCTCGAGCGAGGACTTCTCATGCGGTTTAAGAGGATCATATCCATGCGGCTCAGGCGGATATGTACCTATGCAGCCCACAAGGATTACTCCCCTGTGGTTCGAGGGCTCAAGTGAGGGCCACTGCCCAGGCAGCCCTGACACGTGGGCTTAACCATATGCGGCTCAAATTCATATGCGGCTCACTCGTCATGCGGTCCAGATCCCCCAGCAGCTCCTAGGACACGTGTCCTAAACCGATTAATTCCTCAGATTTGCTGCCATTAAAGATTGGATGAAATCCCAATAATCTGGGACACGTGGCAGAAGAATAGATCTAATTTATTCGCAGATATCAGAAGATCATTATAAGGAAGATTTATTCCAATCAGTATTAATTGCTAATGGGATTGGTGTAATCTACACCTAAGGGCTTGGATTCGTCACAATCAGAAACGAACGGCCTGGATTGACCAATCCCCAGGCCGCCGCCATCTCCGAGAGCTAATCATTGGCAACCCTAATGATCACACCCCACTATTATA
>JANAVB010020522.1:70000-78018 GCA_029216955.1 Iris pallida | reverse complement strand
ATTTCTAACTATTATAATTTTTTTTTTAAATCCCACGCACACACAATGGGGGACTCGAACCTTGTTGGTCCCTCCGGGTGTCCGCTCTAATACCACTAGGCTAGAGAGCTCAGACTCCTAACTTATTTAATAACTTATTTCAGACAAAATTAATATGATTCCATAATCGAGTTATCACTTAATTCATAATACTATTTTGAGGACAACAAAAATTCTATGACACATACTCTTTGTATAAGAAAATAGTTTTAATAAGAATATGGAAATTAACACTGGGCCTAAGTCCATAGCCGGGTGTAGTCTTCTAGAATTTCAACTTGTTTTTTTCAGAGATCTTTGGGCCTTGTTGCAAGCTTGATGGCCACATAAGCACTGGTTTATGCAGAAGCATATTCCAAAATGTTGTTGAATTCTTGTGGAATATGTTATTGCCAACAGAATCATATCACACACTGCAAAAAGTTCTGGTTGATTTATCCATGGTTGGCGAAATGCATTTTGGATTCCAGTTCAATAATCAAATCCGACCTCCTCATCAGGGGCGGCCCGGAGGAGGGGCAGACAGGACTTGCGCCCTGGGCCCCAAATTCCAAGGAACCCCAATTTTTTTAAAATTAGTAATAGTAATAAATAATAAAATATTGTTACTTTGATTTATTCTTCAAAGTGCAAGGTCCGAAGAAAATAATTATAGCAATTCAAAAAATAGGACTGGCGTTGGGAATTGGATAGCTGTCCGACTCTTTAATTTCAAAGAAAAACTAGTCTTCCTATCGCTTCAGATTTCCTTTTGTATTTCAGAGGAAAAAAAAGTTCTCCACGTCACTTCCGATTCCAGACGACCAACAATAAGTTTTTTTTAATTGTTCATTTTAATTCTCTCTTTATTCTCTCTTTTGCTTATAATTGAAACAAAAAACTTATAATTTTCTTCAATTTCTTCTCCTATAATCCTTAAAAAGGATTATGTGATGTAAGACTACGCGAAGAAGGCCATGACGACTCTCTCTCTCTGGCCTCTATTTGAGCCTTGACCCGAAGAGGAGACGAAAATGTGAGATAGAGGTATCAATGTGAACCTGATATTTTAGCAAGACTTTTAGTTTGAGAATTGAAATATTTTTTTAACTTTTGTTTCTCGTGATTTTGGCTTTATTATGTTTTTTTAGTTCCCTCTGTTGTTAATGACTAAGGACAATATTTATTTGCCCCCGTCTTTTCAATGAGGAGTTCTATTGATGTAGTTTATTTTTCGAAAATTCTAAGTTATATTACATATAATCTACTTTGCACGGACACAAGCACAGACTTGAAATTTTGCATCTTTTAAAAATTAGGATACATATTGTTTGCATTAGATCTTCGGTCTTCCTTCGTAATCTCTATTTATGCACATTTTTATAGTAACTAAGTTTCAGTCAGCTTCTGTATATTTATCTCACTACGTGTTGTAAGTTATAATTGATCTCATTGGTGTTGAATACCGATGAGCCGATGGCGATGAGTCTTTTCGTTTATCTTTGCACTTAAGATTTCACACTTAAAATTATACGTTGTTACTAGTGTTGAATATCTTTTCGTAATCTTTGCAGTTAAGATTTCACAATGATTTGGTTTTCAAACTGAAATGTTTGTAGCTTTTGTTCCTCTTGTAATTTTCAATCCTCCTGATTTTGGTTTTTTTTTTTTTTTTTTTATGTTTCTTAAGTTTCTCTATTGTTGATAAATTAGTCAAACAAGCCCATATATCTCAATCCTAGTACTGAAAAAACATAAACAAGAAATGTTAACTAACATATTGCATCGGAGTTTTTTTTTTTTTAACTACGAAAGCACTAGTATTACCATTTGCTAGGATATATTCCTGATGCAAAATCTAAGGTTAGCTGGCATGAATCAGGCCTCAATTTAAAAGGGTTCACTTTGGTTTATTGTATCATGCAATTTTTTTTGATTTTATTTCTAATATTTTTTTGAAGAAGGGACATCATTTGTATTTCGTTCTGGGCATCAAAATGTTCCGGGCTGGCCCTGCTCCTCATTTTTGCAACATTTACATCACTTAAAGTATTTATTTTGCTACAAGTTGTATTTGTGTATTGTAGCAAAAGTTTCAAACAACTTCGTAGTTCGTATCAAAAATTACCCAAAAAAAAAAAAAAAATCTATTTACAAACCACCAAATGACTTTATCGAGCTCAAAACAAATACTCCAAAATAACATCATCTTTTCTCTTCCTATTTTTCTTCTTTATTTTCCTTCCCTATTTTGTAAAAATAATTCTCCTTTTTTTCTCTTTATTTCTTTCCCGCTGTTTGGTAAAAACGATTAATTTTGGTGGACCTACCAATTAATGTAGTGGAGGTAGGACACACTCCAAATCCGGAGTGTGTCTTAGCTTCTAGCAATTTTCAAGTATGTACAAGGGTCAACTTCAGCCTTCAAGTGCTACAAAATTTGACTAAAGTCAAAATGTAGCACTTGAAATCTCCCATTGTGGATGCTCTTGATGATAGGAGGAAGAAATCTTTTTTTTCTTTTTTGAGAAATTATAATTTTTATAAAATTTTCTTTTCGGTGTTTAAAAGACCATAAATATAGTCAGAATATATCATATTAGCTGTGATAGTTTAGCCCTCAATGTTTATAATAAAAGTAGAAAATAAGAGAGAAAAAGTGAATACTTGGTGTGGTGAGAAAACATTTTTCTCATATTTTATATTTTGTGCTTTTTTTTTCTTTGACATCAATGATTTTTTTTTTTTTTTTTTGAATGTTCTGATTCCGCGAACCAAACGTAACCCAAGTATGAAAGTGTTTTGATAAGCTTGTGTATGTCAGTATTTATTCATAATGATCATAGTGTTGAATGGGGGATGGGGAGTCTAAAAACCGGCTCAGATCTGATCTGGTCAAAGCCGTGTTGGGCCGTATCAAATTCGGTCAAAGTATGGGCCCGGCCGGCCCAATTCCACTCCCGAATCCGACTAGGATCGTTTGGTTCAATCGTAATCGTAATGTAATAAAAAATTTTATTTTTATTTTTTTATTTGATTACATTACGATTACGATTACATTACAATAAACCAAACGGGATGTAGGTTTGTCTATGCAAAACTAATCAAAGAAGAGATTTGTCTGGGACTTTTCTATTTGACGTAACACTGTCCAAAATATAGAGATTTGGACCTATTCGTCCTATTTCCGCCACTTCTGTCCTTGTCTTGTGTTTTTCGCGTATCACTCCCTCACATTCATTAAACTTTACATATATCTTCTAATTACTATGAATTGCTTACAAAGTTCTCAGATTTTTAATTATCAGAGTTATGAGATCCAGATTGTGAAAGATGAGGTGGGGGAAACAAAAAGAAACTCGGAAAAGTAGGAGGAGAAGAAAAGAGAGAATAAATGTATGCATTGGATACTGATTTTATTCTAGGTTACCTCTTAGCACTTCTCTTACATTCTCAATATACCTATCTTTCATCACTAAGAGGCTGATTGGTTCACGGATTTGGGTCTGTGAAGTCGTCCAAATTCGATTTTGGAACCATTTTACGCTTCTAGTTGGAAAAGTTACGATAGTTAATCTTGTCAGCCACAAATCGAATCTTTTTTATTTGAAATAGAACTTATAAGTGAAAAATTATCATTCTCACTTTGTGCGTTTGGTTGGATTTCCACTTCTTTTCTACCTTAACGCTTTTCAAATCATAATAATTCCAGAAATTATACTTTTCCAATCACTTCAATACAATCAAAACACAAAACTTTATGATTTTTTTTTACTTTTAACCACCCCTTCTTCGAAACAACAAAATGAATGATTTTCTACTTCGTCGTACTTCAGAGCAATACGTACGCAAAAATGCCGTTTGTCGATTTTTTTATTTATTTTGTCGTACTTTGTCAAAATAAACTATCCCTAATATAAACTTATCATGAGGTTTTTTATTTTATTTTTATTTTTTCGTAGCTCCTCACTTTGTACCCTCCTAGATATATCTATAATCAAGTATAAGCACCTACCAAGTATTACGCGTGTTCGAAAAAGTATTTTCATACTAAAAATAATTCTGATAAAAATTAAAAGTAACCATAAATAACTTTTAAAACTAATATCTTCCCTATTTTATAAAGTTGTCCCCAAAAACAAACAAAGTCTTGTTTAAGGTTTTTTTTTTTTTTTTTTTTTTTTTTTTTACAAGAGATCAGCAAAACAACTTTACCAAGATAGATTGTTCATGACCATAAAAAGTACGGTTGACTACTATTTGGACAAAGTAACAGCCACTCCTCCAATGAATTTCTTGTGAATGAATAATAAATTTTAGGTTGATGACTGTTACAAGTATAGTTGATACTTGATTATTATTTTGACACGTAACAACCACCCTCCGAAGAACTTCCGGTGATAAATTATTAATTTTATGAAGCCTATGGCGGCAGGAGTCCTGCTTTAAAATAACCGAACTTAGAGGACGGCAACCCAAGAAATACAAACCCTAACCCTAAACTCTTCCGGCCATGGCGGAGGCCTCCGCGGAGTTCCGCCAGCCGGACCTCCACCCCTCCCTTACCGCCGCCCACGACGGCCTCTTCTTCCACCAGTTCATGCTCGCCGGCTCCGCCGCTGGTGTCGTCGAGCACACCGCCATGTTCCCCGTCGACACCCTCAAAACCCTAATCCAGACCCACTCCCGCCCCTGCCAGTCCCCTCCCTCCCTCGCCCAGGCCATCCGCTCCCTCCCCTCCGCCCTCTCCCTCTACCGCGGCCTCTCCGCCATGGCCCTCGCGCCCCCGCCCACGCCGTCTACTTCTCCGTCTACGAGCTCTCCAAGGAGCACCTCTCCCAGCACAACCCTAACCCTAACCTTGCCCCCCTCGTCCACGCGTCCTCCGGCGTCCTCGCGACCGTCTCCAGCGACGCGGTGCTCACGCCGATGGACACGGTCAAGCAGCGGCTCCAGCTCCGGGAGAGCCCGTACAGAGGGGTCCTGGACTGCGTCGGGAGGGTCCTGAGGGACGAGGGCCTGGGGGCGCTGTTTAGGTCGTACCGGACCACGGTGGTCATGAACGCCCCCTTCACCGCGGTGCACTTCGCGACATACGAGGCCGCCAAAAGGGTGCTGACGGAGCTGTCGGTGGATATCGCCGACGACGGGAAGATCGCGGTGCACGCGACCGCGGGGGCTGGGCGGGCGCGCGGCGGCCGTCTCCACCCCACTCGATGTGGTCAAGACACAGCTGCAGTGCCAGGTACGTGTTCCGTTGGAAAGATTACATTTCTGCGCGTCCTTCATTCTAAAGGTTACATTTTTATTATTTGTCGCTATTATAGTTTCAATTCGGCAAACCGAGTGACTGAGTAAAAAAATTGGACATGGTTATGCGTTGAGGGATTGGGAATGGTGCTTGCTGTAGTCATAGATGCCTCTGGCCAGTAATTAGTGAAAGACCCGATTGGTAGGTTACTAGTTAACATATAACATCGATTTGGAAAAAAAAAAGATAGGGTTTTTAATTTTATTTTTCTGGAGTTATTAGGATTTTGCCTCTGGTTGTTTCTGAAATTGACTGAATTTGGATGTCTGTGTAAAGTTCTATTCTAGTGAAGGAAGGAGAGTAAGAACAACGAGGAATGTAGTAGTTTCAGGAGCGAGAGAAGGCAAACCCAGATTTCAAGTATTAGATGCTAATTAAGATATTGTGAACGTGACCGGTTCTTGAATTTAATACTGATCGGAATATTGGAGCATTAGTTAGGCAATGACTAGTATGGGACTGTGTCTCATCTCTTCCTCTGGACGTGATCGCCACTTAGTTGCGTTAATATGTTAAATTTCTTCAATCGCTTGGATGGTTGAGGTAAAATATGGTTATCTAAATATGTGATAACATAGTGGATAGGGCTGAAGTCTGTTTGGTTGGACACTTGAGCATTTGATTTTGTGCATCATATCGTGACATGAAGTTATGGACTTTCTAACTTAATATTCATTATTTGAAATATTTTGGATGGTTATGGGACTTGTATTATTTCTGGACTGACATTTTTGAGAAAATTGAATGAAGGTATTTGAGGGCACCAAAAGTCATTTGAAGGGTTTAGAAAAATGACTTTTTCTTTTGCTATTCCTCTCCGTTTATGGATGCTACGAGATGCAAGGAAAGAACATTATTCATGTTAGCGGAATTCCAAGCACCGGTTCATGAAAGTATTTTAATTTATAGAAGATAATAGGATATCAAAGGTGGTGCTTGGTTGATGTGTACAGAAAAATATAATTTATTATGACCTAAGTTGTCAAATGAGATACATATCGGGTATCAATTTACTTGATCATCCTCTTAGTGTATTGTATCATGTATTGTAAGATACATTGTTTCATAGAAAATTTAATTGGAACTAACATAACCCCTTCTACACAGGATGGATTTAACAAACGAGTATATAAGGAGCATTATCGAGAAATAAACAAGAAGTTCGTTCATCATGAAGTTGATAACGAAGAGCAGAAATAAAAAATATGTATTAAATTATTCATGACTTTAACATCTTTGCACCAATAAGATTTCGACTCTTAACAAGTAGTTTGTTGACGTTCAAATAACTTTTTGTTTTACATCCTAGTTTCAAAACAATGCATAACTTATAAACCCTAAATAATAGTGATGAAACGTGAAAAAAACCCTCTATGAAGAAACCAACCAAAATATAGTGATAGTTCAAGAAACTTTATAAAAAGATAGAGCTATTATTAAAAAACAGAAAATCCATAGACTGAGTTGTTGAAGTCTCCAGAGATGTTTGTAGCCATTCCAAAGATGTTAGATGTTGTCATGTCATAAGTTGATGTACTCTATAAGGGAATTTCCCTCCAAAGAGTTCACTCACTAGAGGAGGTTGAATGAAAGGTTTCGATGGATTTTAAAGGATTATATGAGTATCCAAGTTGAACTTTAGAGTGTAGTACGAGTTACATAAACATAAGTTTCTGCACGACTTAAAAGTGGGCTTAAATCCGTTTAAATTCAGGTTAACCTGATAATTTCGTTTGGGATGATACATCATATCAGGTGATATGTATGGTATTGTACCAAGTTTATTATTATTATTATTATTATTGTAAGATAGATTCTCTCTCTTGTATAGATCAACAAATCAAATATTTATTGATTGTTTTGTACCATATACGATACATATAGTGTATCATAAGATACTGACAGTAGATATTTGACTATTGTGTACAGGAATCTTTATGTGAATAGTAATGGATAACAAAGGCAAGTTAGTCCTGATAACAATCGAGTGTTGTAATTTGACTAGGTTAGTGTGTGGCACACATGACCAGGATCTCACAATTATTTCAAGGTATGTATTTATACTAGCCAGTGACAATCGCGATTTGGTTTACAGTGAATTTATCCATAAGGGAGTTAGGTTATGTAATTAAGATTCAGTAACTAACGTAAAGCGCTAGTACAGTGTTGAAATTTTCTTCCACCATGTGAAAGCACATGTATAAAATGTTAAAGGTAACTAGTAAACTGTCTTAGATTTCCTTCTTTGATATCCACTTGCCAAATAATATGGCGCCTCATGTTTACAAAAGGAAGACAATGGTTTAGACCAATATGAACTTGTGAATTATATCGATTAATTTTTTACTGAAATTATATAAAAATACCACTCCTTAATTTTCCTATCGTCATAAGGGAGATAGTATACATGAACTCTTATTTCTAATTAAAGAATAGCGGTAATATGTAGTGGTGGTTTTGCAATGCCTTTTATAATTTTCTTGTTATTTCTTGGGGCCTAGAGGTGTCTGTAACTAGATTATAGGTTTTATGTGTTAGTAGAAGTATACTTCGTCTATAAAGAAGTGGTCATAAGAAACTTTATTTTTTGTTTTTAAGAGTACTAAAAATTTGGATTAGCTCAATAATTTGATAAGCAAGACATGAGAAGCTTCATTCTTTGTATGTGCTTTTACTTAAATAGTGCTAG
>JANAVB010020522.1:0-65000 GCA_029216955.1 Iris pallida | reverse complement strand
ATTTTGCTTGTACGTATCCAAATATCTACACTGAATGAGGTGGGGGGGGGGGGGGGGGGGGGGGGGGGGGGGGGTGCGGGGGACTTCATTCAATATGCGACGGTCCACACAAAAGTTTCTATATGCGACGGTCCACAAAAGTCCATCAATTTTTTTACAAACCACGCCAACCTGTACAGGGTCTGGATCCAATCCGCTATATTGTGGGTCGTGTTGGGTTTGAGTGCTTGAGGCTATACTCGGTCCTGCGCCACCTAGAAGTCTTCAAGGGTCGGTCCAGTCCGGTTTAGACCTGATCAGATCCGGTAAAAATTACACATTCTGAGGGGGAATCCATCCAAGTTTTTTTTTTTTTTTTTCCATATGTGACAGACCATCCGGAAGCAGATCTGTCATCACCAAAATTGTTGTCCTAATGATTTTTTCTCTTCTATGCATACAATTTTTAATATCCGTAATTATTTACTTTTTAAATAAAAATATATGTATTGTATATATAGAAGACGAGACATGATGGAAACACAATAACAGATCTGCTCTCGTCCATCCCAGCTCATCGTAATCTACTCCAGTTCGAATTTTTGATTGGCATTGAATTGAATGAGATCTTTTTTTTTGAAATTTTTTGACTTACCCCCACTTTGTTTGTCCGAATTAAGCGTACACCCACTGTTTTGCATTAATGTACATCACCCCCACATATGACTATCCCCCCCCCCCCCTCTCGCGGCCACCGCCCCCGCACCCCCCCCCCCCCCTCCCCGCCTCCGCTGCTGCTGCCACTGCTGCCGTCGTTGCTGTTACAGGAGGGGAGGGGGAGCGGAGGGAGGGGGCGGTGGTGGAGGAGGAGCGGAGGCGGGAGAGAGGGAGGGGCGGTGTCGGAGGGGGGAGCAGAGGCGGGGAGCGGTGGCGGTGGCCGCGGGGAAGGGGTTAGAGGAAAGAGGGAGGAAGAAGACAATGTCATTTTGGTTCCAAAAAATATTTTTGACGGAATCCATCCAATGTGAGGGATGATGTACATTAATTGTAAATAGTGGAATGCACCATTAATTCGGACAAACAAAGTAAAAGATAAATCATTCTTTTGGCTAAATTGCACTTTGATACCGTCAACTATTCCGGTTTTTCAACTTGATACCTTAAACTTTTTACTCAACAACTAATACCTCAACTATTATTTTTTTTTTCAACTTCATACCTAAAATTCTAAAAATTCCGAAAATGCCCTTATCCCTTCCCTCTCCCCTCTCCCCTCCCCCTCCGGCCACCCCATTCTCCCGCACAGCCCTAGCCCCTAGGGCTGCAAATTAGCCAAGCCGTTCGCGAGCTGCTCGAAGCTTGGCTCGATAAAAGCTTGTTGAGCTCGGTTCGTTTAGTAAACAAGCTGAGCTCAAGCTTCATTTTCGAGCTCGTTTAATAAACGAGCCAAGCTCAAGCTTAGAAGTACTCGGCTCGTTTGAGCTCGCAGCTGGCTCGTTTATGAGCTTGCGAGCTGGCTCATTTAGAAGCTCATTTAGGAGCTCGTTTAGGAGCTTGTTTAGAAGCTCGTTTGTTCTTTGTTGAATTCTAATTTTAATATGTTTGCATAACAATGGTGTGTGCATTATATATTTATATCCTTAATAATTGTTCTTAAGAAACTTTTTTAATTAAATTTTTATAAAAAATTGTTAACATTATAAGTACTTGAATTCAAACCTAACTAGCTTGAAATCGAGCTCGTACTAGCTTGAAATCGAGCTCGTTAAGCTTGAAATCAAGCCTAATGAGCTTGAAATAAAGTTGAGCGAGCTTGAAATCTAACTTAACAGGCTTGATTTTGAGCTTATCAAGCTGAATCAGGCTTGAATCAAGCTTGCTTATCAAGCCAAGCCCGAGCTCAAACCAAAGCTCAAGCTTAATATAAACAAGCTCGAGCCAAGCTCAAGCTCTAAAATAAAAACTTACCAAGCTTGAGCTCGGGCCCGAGCTCGATTAATTCTAGTCAAGCCAAGCTCAAGCTTACAAGAGCTTGGCTCGTTTGCAGCCCTACTAGCCCCCTCCCTCCCGTCCCGCCCCCCCTCCGGCCACCCCCCTCTCCTGCTTCCGGCCGCCTCCCCCCGCCCCCCTCCCGCTTCCGTCCACCCTCCCCCCCCTCATCCCACGCTGCCGTGCCCTAGGGGAGAGGCGGGGCGGGTGGCCGGAGAGAGGGGAGGGGGGGGGGGGGGGGGGGGGGGGGAGCGGCTGGAAGCGGGAAGTGGGGGGGAGGTGGCCGGATGCGGGAAGGGGGGGTGGAGGGGGGGATAATTTTAAAGTTTGACCATGGATATTTTCGTCCCAAAAAAATTTCGGGTATCAACTTGTTACAAAAAAAAAGGTTTAGAATATCAAGTTGGAAAATCGAAATAGTTGAAGGTACAAAGTACAATTTAGCCTTTTTTTTTCTTCTTTGTTTTTCCTTCTAGAATGTCCGGAACCTTACCTGACCAAGATGAGACCTCCCCTGGTCCCTACCCAACAAAACTGAAATAGCTACGGTGGTGGTGGTAGTACTAGTAGTAGTAGTATCCGAGTCCGTGCTTAGGTGGTCCGGAATAAGTCCTTTCTAAGTACGGCACGTCAATATTGTTCCTATTCGTTTGCACTTACATATCATATATGCAACCTCCACCACTACTTATTTCGTTTTCTTAGTTATACCTCTCATTTTCAGATGAGAAACGCTACTCTTATCAAACTTTATTTCCTCGCCGGTGGACATGTCATGTGGTCCAATGTTCCACCGTTACAACAAAGTCCATGAAATAGCATATTTCAAAGCTAATATATAAATTATTATTATTATCAGCTATGGAATTGGTAAAAAACAAAATAATGACTTTTATATAATTCTGCTCCCAACCGGTTTCATAATTGGTGTCACTATTGAAACTCCTAAATATCATTATTCACTTATCTTCTAATTTTATTCATTCAGATTCAAAATCTCCTCCCGTGTTAAACCTAGCATCGATGTGCGACACTCCTAAAATGTTATCCTGCACTCTTCTTCTAATTTTGTTCATTTCAATTCTAAATAACTTCAGATTTAATGTGGGAGCAGATTTAAAATTTAAATGAATAGAAATAGAAGAAGAATACAGAATAACATTTTAGGAGTGCCAATAACAACGTCCTTTTAAAATTACTCATAACAGGAGGACTAAAGTTCGAACTCTCTAGCCTAGTGGTAGTGGAACGGACACCCGAAGGGGCCGACACTATTCGAACCCCTCCATTGTGTGTGTGTGAAATTTAAAATAACAGAAGGACTAAAGATTAAATTACCAGAGTTCTAACAAATACAACATCTTCAATAATGGAAAGCTAAATATTTGAAGGTCGGTGTAATGTTAAACAATGGGATTCTCCTACAATCTAAAAGGGATAAATGCAGATGGGGTGAAAAATATTAAATTATAAGTCAAAAAAACAAAAAAAACATAATTTGGACTAAATTGTACTTAAATTCTCTCTATTATGTTTTGGCATGTTAATATATAATAATATATATGCACGAACGTTTAGCACAATCTGTTTTGAATCAATTAGAGTCGTTCAAACTAGTCCCGTAACCTTTTAACTTTTATACCATTTGATAAAAATGCGGTATGTTTCGAACCGGAGTTGATTCGTGAGATAACTGGAGTAAACCCATATGATTACGGAAAGCCTATTTTGTCCGTCCGGGGGGGGGGGGGGGGGGGGGCGGGGCTGGCCTGAGCCCTTGTAGCGGATAGCCATTGGCCCCCTGCTAACTTGGGCCCATCCCAGGCAAGAAGTCAAAGGCTGCCTGTCACGCGGACACGGACCAACCCTGCAGCCGGGCAACCTAGCAGCATCGTATGACTGTGCCTTAAAAAAATATTTATGTAAAACCTTAAAAGAATTCATTATATATACCTCATGATCTCATTTATACTCGATGTGAAACTAAATTATCAACTCAATTGTCATCATCTTTATGTGTTCAACTGAAAACAAAATACAATATACCAATCACTAACTACAGTAAGTAATATTTCAGGTATGAAAAAATGAAAATAAAATAAAGTAAAAATTAGGATATAAAATAACAAAACTAAATAGTTGAATATATTTAAGCCCAAATTTAATAAAACAAGTTAAAAGATAACTCAAGGGAGACAAAATGTGGCTAAATATAGTTGAACTTAAGACCTCTAAATATACAATTCACTAAGCAGTCAAAAAATAATTAAATTACAAAAAGAAGAGGAATAAATGTACATCAATAAGTTAAAAAGGTTAGGAATGCAACAATTTTTCAGTATTTTGAAAACTATAAGTAAAGTCTAAAAATCCGACTTTGAGGTGCATCATGTCCTATTCAAATTCATCATATATATTCACGAAATATTTAAATTTTTTTTCATTCTGCTATTTTTTAATTTCAGACATAAGTAACATAGCAGTACAATACTCAATTCAAAGGAGAATCCAATTTGCCTGTCTTTGACTTTAGATAATTGACGTACGTTGTTATTTCTTTGTAAACGGTGAGCTTATATGTTTAAAAATTTATTTATAGTACTTATTCTAAATTTTAGATTTATGATATCGCTAATTATACAGAATTTAATATTTTATGCTTACAAAAATCATTTATAGTACTTAACTTCTAAATTTAGATTTATAATATCAAGTACTTATATTTAAACTAATACTCATTTTATATGTTTTATGCTTATACGGAGTATTTCTACTTTAAATTAAGAGTTATAACACTAATTATCTATTATTATTATTATTTTTAAAAAAAAAAAGGAATAATCAGTGTATCATGTTGTAAAACTAAAACTTAAAAATAGGTAGTGTAAATAACACTTAAAAGAAATTTAAAAAAAAGGTGGAGCCCACCAGCAATACCAGCACAAGATAAGGCCAACGCTACCAGCTGGCACGCAGAATTTGACTCCTCCCCAGTTTATGTCCTTTCAAGTACGGTTCGATTCTCGCAACTCTGCCGCAGCGTAAGCTATTTCTCACCCGCCTTGTTGACACGAAAAAAGAAAAAAAAACGAAACAGATGCTATCGGTAAGGTTACTGGATGGTGACGAGATCCGGATACTTTGTTAATTATTATTGCTTGCCGGCCCACGGAAGCAAAAGCATAGATCGTACCAGTCCGCACTACTTGTCTGTCCTTCCTTCCCCAGTTCAATCCCTCACCACATAGCAACGCCACATCCCCTTTTTACCATTTTGCCCCTTATCATTATCAGTAGTAAACCCATTCTTCTTCTACGTCGCTATATTATAATGGTACTAAAGCACCATTTCACAACATTTTTAAAATTAAAATTTTCAAACCTGCAAATATTTTATTTAAGGTCGTCCGTTTTTTTTTTTTTTTTTTTCTATTTATATGGACTATCGAATAACACGGGGTATCGGTCGACGGAGTGACGGATTTTAATTTTACCAAAGGATATCAAATGAATAAAATCATTTCTTACTACGAAGCATATAAAGGGTATTTAGTACTCTCCTCACCACCTCCCTTTTCCTCAAAGAGAAGCGCCTTCTCTTGCCCCCCAGCACTCTCCTCTCTTCGTCCATACCAAATCTGACCATATCGGGTCCATGAAGAAGGCCCGCATGCAGCAACCCGAACCCGCCAGCCCGTTCGACTCGCTCCCGGAAGAGCTCCTCCTCCGGATCCTCTCCCTCCTCGACCCGAACCCCCGACCGGAAGTCCTTCTCCCTCGTCTCCAGAGCCTTCCGCTCCCTCGAGTCCCGTCACCGCCGGCGCGTCACCCCCCCCCTCCTCCTTCATCCCCACGTCCCTCTCCCGCTTCCCCAGCGCCACCTCCCTCGACCTCTCCCGGTGTCCGATCGTCACCGACGGCGACCTCGCCGCCCTATCCGCGTCCCTCCTCTCCGTCGACCTCTCAAAATCCCGAGGCTTCTCTCTCCTCGGCCTGCGAGCGCTGCTTGGGGCGTGTCCGAACCTGACGGAGCTCGACGTGTCGAACCGGACGGAGTTCGGGGACCGGGAGGCGGCGGCGATCGGGGAGGGCGCGAGGAACCTCAGGGTTCTGAGGATGTCACGGTGGAGATCGGTGTCGGACGTCGGGATCGGGTGCGTCGCCGTCGGATGCGTCGGGCTGACGGTGCTGAGCTTGAGAGGGTGCGTCATGCTGACAGATCTGGGGGTCGGATTGGTCGCCGTCAAGTGCCGGGAGCTGAGAAGTCTCGATCTATCCTTCGTTCCGGTATATAGAATCTCTCCACTTCTTGATTCCTGACGCGAGATTGGAAACGTGGAGTTTGTGACTAATTGCTAATGTTTTGTTCTATATTGTTGGTATTACTCTACCTAGGTTGCACATATACTCTTCTGATGGTCGATATTTGTGTTCATATTTGTATCTGATATAGTGATATGCTATGTTGTAAGGACACGGTAAGGCAAACACCTATTTTGTGTATCCGATACATATTCGATGTGACACAGCCATATTTTTTGGAGTCCGTGTTTCGTAGCTGATACTTAAACTGATAGGTAAATGGTTCCTTATAACATATCCCGCACAGTACTATTTAACGCCTCGTTTGGTTCGCAGAAAGGAAAGGAAATCAATTCTTTGATCTTTCCTTTCCTTTGGGAAATTGCAATTCCGATCAATTTTCCTTTTCCGGTGTTTGGAAAGGCCAGGAATTTGGGAGGGAAAGTGAATCCTTGGGGTGGGAAAGTGAATTATTGGAAAAGGAAAGTCATTCATTTTCTGTGTTTCGCGAACCAAATGTGGCCTAACATTAATTTCGGATGAGACTGCCCATGCCTTATGCTCCAAAGGGTTCAATAATATGGTTGAAATTGATTTAACACCGTCTTAATCGCATAAAACATAATCTAGACACGAGAAACTAACATTTCTTTGTAGCGGATCCTTTATAGAACTTTTTGGAGCCGATTTACTATCAGAAAGTATGTACTATATATATTTTGCCGTGTACAAATCCAAATCTCTGCCCGTGTTTGTAGATTAAGATGTTAGGAACCCTTCTTGTTTAGACAAGTATTATAATATTTGGTGCTCTTGATTTTGCAGATCACAGAGAAATGCCTCCCAGCAATCTTACAATTGCAACATCTTGAAGATTTGTCTTTGATGGGATGTCTTGCTCTTGATGATGGCAATGTCCTCGTTAGCCCCGGACAAGAATGCAAGTCACTTCAGGCACGTTGCTGATTTATCCTCAAACTTAGTTTCTTTACTGGTAATATAAGATTGATTTAAGTCAATCAGGTTCATTTGCATCTCCGAACTGAATATTTTATAGAAATACTAGCTGAGCCCATATTGCAACATATCATCCATTCCAATGTCATGGTTTTCATAAATTTGTACTCGATCATGTACACATTTTGTATCTTGTTATCTTGTATTCTAAATGATTAGTTCCTGTGCTGTACATTGATAATTATCTTTTGGATTTCATGAAAGCTAGTACAAATAGCCTTGCCCTCGTTATTATACTTAACCTCTATCTATCACTGGAATCGCACCATAACCTAATCCTTTTTTCTGTTTAAATCAGGTACTTAATGTGTCAAACTGTGATCATATGGGTCATAAAGGATTGGCTTCAGTATTAAACGTGGCTACAGGTTTACGCCAGTTGATATTAGCGTACTACTCCCTTGTAAGTCTCTTCTTGTGTAATCATCCATTCCTTGTTATTATAAAGGTATGTGCTTTTACGACGCAGTTGAATTGGTGATGCAGGTTACACCATCTTTAGCTAGCAGCTTGCAGAAGCTTGGGAAACTGGAAAGCATAAAACTTGATGGTTGTTCTATGACAACTTCTGGATTGATTGCCATTGGAAGTTCTTGCATAGCTTTGAAGGAATTGAGCTTAAGTAAGTGCTCAGGGGTGACTGATGAAGGTCTGTCGTATGTCGTGGCAAAACATAGGGATTTACTTAAATTGGACATTACATGCTGCCGTATGATACTGATGCCTCCCTTGCAAGCATTACTAGCTCATGCACTTCACTCATCTCACTGAGAATGGAATCATGTAGTCTGATTTCGAAGTATGGGTTTGTTTGATTGGACAACGTTGTCGTCTTCTAGAGGAATTGGACCTTACAGACACTGAGTTAGACAATGAAGGTTTATACCTGACATACTTCATGAGTTATAAGCTGACAGCAATTTGTTACTAATCATGTTTGTATTGCAGGATTGAAGGCCATCTCAGGATGCAAAACTTTCCAGCTTAAAAATTGGCATATGCTTGAACATCAATGAAGAAGGTCTCGTTCATGTTGGAAACGGCTGCCGTGAAATCCATGAGCTTGATTTATACAGGTTTGTCAGTTATTCCTAAGTTTACTCTTATCTTCATAGCATTATCAGTCATGAGGGCAAAATCCGAAACAACAGATTTAAAAGAAAACTTGTGCTCTGTGGGGTAACTAAATCTTGATGGATTTATTATCACAAATCAATCTGCGTAGGTTGGGGTCTTCTCCGGTACCAGGGAAGATTGCTTTGGTTCAAAGAAAAAAGTTATATTAGCTCGCATACAATGCCAATTATCATATTCCTTTTCATTGTCAAATGATCTAGGAAACACAAAAACTCCAAAAATCTGGACTGTCGTGTCGGACACGTAAACCTGGACACTCCAAAATGCAGTAGGGCACCATAATGTGTGCTGTGTCCTTGTAGTTGTGTCCATTCTGTGTTGTGTGGTATCTGTGTTTGCAACATAACAAATGATTGTATGCTTGTCAGAAAAAACAATAAAATTACAAGTGGACAATATCTAGTCTTGGATTGGATAGGATTCGTGATTTGTGGTTCTTAATGTAAGGGATTGTCAATTGATCATTTCATTGTTCAGAAAATGACATCCTGAAGAAACCTTCTAATCTATCAATTGGAAAATTGGGTGAGCATAGACGACAGGCTGATATGTTCACTTATTGACATGTTGACTTTGTAGTGCCGTAGTGGTAGAAAAGCTGAGTATGTTTACTTTTATCTTCAGGTCTGTAGGAGTAACTGATGCCAGCATTTCAGCAATAGCTCGTGGTTGCCCTATGCTACAGATAATCAATCTAGCTTATTGTACAAAAATCACCAATAATGCACTAAGGTCATTATCAAAATGCTCAATGTTAAACACACTGGAGATTCGAGGGTGCTCTCAGGTCTCATCTGCTGCTCTCTATGATATTGCCCTGGGATGTAGGCAAATTATAAAGCTCGACATCAAAAAGTGCTATAATATAGATGATGCTGGAATGCTTCCACTTGCTCGCTTCTCCCAAATCTACGTGAGGTGCTTGTCAATAACTTATGTTTCTATACAATTATGTTCTTAACAGTAAAGTGCGTACTGATATGATGCTTTTGTTATCCTTTCTAGATAAATTTGTCATATTGTTCTATATCAGACGTAGGCCTTCTATCACTGGCTAGCATCAGCTGCCTACAGAATATGACCATTTTACATGTAAGGGGATTGACTCCAAATGGTTTGGTAGCTGCCTTGTTGGCATGTGGTGGGTTAACAAAAGTGAAGCTCCATTCATCGTTTAAATCCTTGATTCCTAAGCCCTTTTTTGAGCACTTACAAGCCCGAGGATGTACGTTTCACTGGCGGGATAAACCCTTCCAGGTATCTTCTGTTCTTTAACCATGAACTTTGCCATGTTACGACTAATGCTACTATTACTTAGTCTACTTCTCTTATAATGTTGCTATTTTATCCATGAATCAGTTGCTGAGTACTTTCTTTACATAAATCTGCCATGTGAATGTGATCTCTCTTTATAGAGAAAACTAAGATGAGTATGTAGAGCCCACCGATAATATATTTTCATGGAGAATATTTGGGAGCTATAGGTTGCCAGTCTGAGCCATATTATAGCATTTTCTGTATATTTTAGTTGTATCCAATTCTCCCAACCCTTACATATCTGGTTGGGCAGCTTTCAAGATATCTACGTGTTTTACCCTTCTGTTCATTTTTGTTCTAAACATTGAACTTTTTAGAGGTTAGAGGAATATCCTTTGATTTTTACTAAGGGAGGAGATAATTGCCCTTAGAGAAATCTATTTACTTATTAATCTAATTGATGGTGGTTGTAGTTTCTTGTCTGGAACTTCTTGATAGGAAACAAATATGCTTGTAGCTATTTCTGTTTGATTATTCCTACTTGTGGTTGTGGTTGACAGTTCACTGCAGCTTCGGTGCCATTATTCTCTAGCCAATCATCACATTGCGCAACTTTTCCTGAACAGGCTCTTCAGTTAATTAACAGTTATCGATTTCTCACGAAATGTTACATTATTAGGAAAGGACAATAAACAAACACCATGTTATTTTCCTTCAATTTTCCTGGTCTAGTGTATGTTAAGCCTTGCCTATAAGACTACATGTCATTTCGGAGAGGGCAAGCTATGCCTGTGAAGTTCATTTAACATGCACAGAAATACTCGAGAATTTACACTTGCAGCGTAACAGTCAGAATGCAGTTAGGGTAGTTCACAATGACAGTCTATGAACTTAACCAGTTTCTTTTGATATTGTCATGATTCCTATGTACATAAAAGTGGATATCCAAATCTTCTTTGCAACCTGTTGTAAAGCTCACTTGCTGCCAAATCCTCTTTGCAACCTGTCTAAACCAGGAGTCGATATCCTCAGTTATCTGACTTCCTTTAATGTCTCTATGTTTTCTTAAAGCGAATGGCTAATGATTGTTTGTTTACCTCGGCAGATTGAGGTGGACGCCGTTGAACTCTGGAAACAGCAGTCTCAAGAGATATTAGTTGTATAAAAACCTCGAATCTCCAACTGCTAGCTAGCACAGCCTCTGCTGGAATGATTTACTACATCATCTAATTAAGTGGGCTATTCAATGCTAGATCATGGAAAATTCAGTTTTCCTGTCGGTACGAGCTATGAAGGCAGGTTCCGGTTTCATGCTCAGAGATTGTTGTAATAAGCGAGTATCACAACCCCTATGTTACATTCACAACGGAAGTCATCCAACCAAAGCGATAGTTCTCAGCTATAATGAGCAGCAAGGAATGCAACAAAGGGTCTGTTTGGGGAAGAAGAGGATGTTCGCAATCTACTATCCTTTTGTATATATTCCTACAACAGTCGCATACACTTTCTAGTGTCTTATGCGGCATATTGAATCTTAACATTATAATTTTGTGCACAACTGTTTCATTTTAAGATTGATATGGTGGGTCATGTGGTCCAGTTTTTCGATATTATAGAGGAGTCTGTTCAGTTCCTTTACTTAGATTTAGGTAAAGGTGCCAGTTATCCCAACTTTAGGGTTTTGAGAGAATTTTTTTTGTAACTTTAGGTCCTCTTCAAAAATTTCCTAAGTTCAGATTCAATATTATTGTATTAATAGGTTTTCTCTTCATTATTGTTTTAATATACATATTAAATAAAATTTGATAATATTAATAAGAGTTATTTATATTTATCTTCCAATTGCTATTCTAAATAGAGTTATCTTTCCATTTTAAAATTTATTAGTAACACACTCCCATTTAGTGTTAAATAATTTTTTTTTGTTTGGGGGGGGGGGGGGTGGGTTAGGGGGGGGGGGTGGGGGGGGTTATGTTAACTCTATTTCGATTAGCAATTGGACGGCAAGGCGTGCACGCGGTAAGGCACACGCGACAGCGCGGCTGAGACGTGTTAAATACAAATAACTCTATTAATAAATAATTGATAAGCCGGTTACTTAAGGCTAACTACTAGTCTATAGTATAAGATCCAAAATAAAGTTTTAAGATTTACGGAATTTTAGGTACTTTTTCTAGATTATCCTACCCTTTAGCTCAGAGATACTCTAAGTGTAGGAACGAAATAGTAAAGCGTAATACTCTAGAGGGAGGATGAATAGAGTTGGCAGCGGAATAATGCTAATTAAAACAATGTTAGCAGCACAATCACAGAATATTAATCACAACTGAAATAAAGTAAAGACAGAGTTAAGAGAGCAAACGCAAAGACAATGTATACTGGTTTCCCTCTGTTGAGGACTAATCCAGTCGGTAGAACTCTTGCTACCAGTTGAATCCACTATTGGAAAAATCGTAAGTTTTCTTACGAAGTCCTTGCAACTTCTACAACGCGAGCTTTGATACGAAGAACTCGTCCAACTTCAATGTGAAGAGGTATTCTTCAATCAAGCCTTCTGATTACAATCTCTCAGAAACTTCTAGACCGTACCGCACTGGAAAATCGACTAGAGGATTGTAATTGGCTTGGGATCTGAAATTGAAAGCTCTAGAAACTCTTTGAAAGACTGAAAGCTTTAGATAGAGAGAAGATTGAAAGTGAATGAGTGAGTTGAAATGATCGAAATCCTTCTCTATTTATAGGAATTTCAAAGGCAGACTTCTGACAGAATTCGGGCAGAATTCGGGCAGAACTCTATGAGCAAATCTCGGTCAAATCCGCAACTGCAGGAGGACCAAGTTCCAAGGATTCAAAATCACAACGGCCACCAACCGAACTCTGGCCGAATTCTGGCCGAACTCGGTCCGAGTTCTGTCAGGGTTTAGTCAGGGTTTAGTTAGGGTTTTAAAAAGCTTTTGGTGATTTTTGAAAACCTTTTTGAAAACTTTTTTGTAAACCTTTTTGAGAGGTCATTTTAAAAATATTTTGAACTCATTAAGGGTAGCCTATTTGCCAGTACGACTCGGTGTACAACATATTCCTAGACTCAAATAAAATAAAAATACATTGCATAAGGAATTACAGACTCGAGTAGGCAAACAGATCTTCGGTCTTGAATTCAGTGGATAGCCATTCTTGATCATGTTCAAGAGTCCGAGATGTCCCGGCTAGCTTTGTATATCCAGACAGAGTTTAATCAATTATTAAAATCAGGTTTGACCATATGACCAAATGGGCCAACAATCTCCCCCATTTTGATAATTGACAACTATGAATGATATAACATTAAGCTTGTTCAAATATCAAAAGTAGAATTGTTTGTATCCTGTATTATCTCAAAAAAAATGTTAGATCTTTAATTTTCTCCCCCTTTGTCACTTAGCAAAATAATTGCAAAAGATGAAGCTCCCCCGCAATCAAATGCATAAGTAACAAATAGTGAAAAAATATATATAAAGAAATAAGGCAGAAATAAAATCACAGGCATGTATTGTCAAAAAAAAAAAAAATCATTACAGGCATGTAATTTCACAGGCAGTTATAAAGAATGAAGCAGTAAGAAATAGTGCTATCATAAACTGAAACTGAAACATAGTGCTGAAATAAACTGAATGCCATAAACTGAGACATAATAACATGTCCATGAAAAGAAAAGAGTACTGAAGCAAACTAAAAAGTGCTAAAAAAAAGTACTGATAATAACTTGGAATGTCGGAGCATTTCCAAGTGCACAATTGTAACACCCTGTTTCTGAAAATTGGGGATTTTTGAAAATTTATTATTTATTATCATATTAGTGGTATTTTAGTCATGGCATGATTTTCTGGTGATTTTAGTTAAGATAAACCATTTCTAAAGTCATGCTAAGTCATGACTTATGACTTTGTGTTTTTGGTTAGTGTAACTTATTGTAAACCCTAGTTTCCTTAACCTAGACATTGCCATGACCATGTGAACTTGACCATAGGCTTAGAATATCATTTTAGTGATTTTTGGCCTAAGGGGTATTTTGGTAATTTTCTAGAAATTAAGGAGGATTAGTGAGATTTCACTATTCATGGACTTTTGTTTAGTGACTTGATAATCCCTAACTTAGATTACCCTAATCTATAGGTTAATCCCTAACCTAGAATGACTAGAGGGTGATATTTTCATTTAGTCAAAGAATGAAAATATCTACTTTACCTTTATAGGATATTTTCCTTAATTTGTGCAAAAGATCTACTTTTGGCACAAAGTCCTTTTCTTAACCACTAAGAGTTGAACCACCCCCCCCATGCTTGGCCGGCCAAGGGGCACCCCCCTAGCTTGTGCACCCTCTATATAACCCCTTGTGTTCATCCATGAATTAATTTACATGAAATTAATTCCTAGATAATCACATTTTCTTCAAACACCCATATCTTGATCATTCTTGATCCAAATTGACTCTAGTCTCTTGCATTGGGACCCTACAACACCAAGGGAGCTAAGGGAGGCTAGCAATCAAGAATTTGGAGGCTTTTGTCATCATCAAGTTGAAGAACAACACCCCCCCCCTCTTCTTTGAATTTCCTTGAAATTCACCAATAGGTAAATTTTCACAAACCTAGTCAAATTCCTATTTTTCTTTCATAGATGCATTCATATAGGGGTAACAATATTGTGGGTAAAGTTTGGTAGGATTTTGATGTGTTTTGGTGTCGTGTTGGACACGTATCCTACTAGTCTAGAACCCTAATTTTACTCACTGTTTGAGCACTGTCATTGTGTATTTTGATCACTGTTTTTCCAAACTCTTTGAACAAAAACCTAACCCTAACCCTAACCCTAATCCTATGTCACTGGACACAATTCGACTTGTGTCGTGTCCAAATTTGGACACACAAGCTCTCGGGACACAGGGCAGTACACAGGAATTGTGTCCTGCTGCCACAGTGTCCCCACGCACTGTAGAAGCCTCGTGGACACGCCAAAATTGGCACGGAGCACGGGGCAATGACTGACAGGTCATCCCCAAAGTTTGGGATGACCTCGTGTCGTGTCGGACACGGAATCGACCCCGCAAGGGTCGTTCTAAACACTGTGTACACACGCACAGACACTGTACTTTGAACGTGTCGTGTCCACTGTACACGACACGTGGACACTTGGTACTGACATGGACACGAAGCCTGTATGTAGGCGAACACATTGGACACAACCACGTGGTGTCACGTGTCCCGTGTCGCGAGCACGAGACACGCGAAAACACGACGACACAGTCTGAAACACGTAAATTGGGGCTTCTGATACGTGTGTCGTGTCCCCTCTACACGACACGTGGACACGTATCAGGCCCATGGACACGAAGCCCAACCCTAGGCGCACCTTCGGGCACGAGCACGAGGCCTGTGTCGCTTTGTGTCGTGTCCTAGACTAATTTTGAATTTACACTGTAACAGTGTACACTGGTTTACCCGTGTGACTTTAAATCCTTGTGGACACGTCGTGTCGTGTCGTGACACAGTGTCAGGCTGCTAGGGACCTAGCCTAACCTAGGGGCTTTAGTTACCAACCAAGTTTGGGTCATCTTAGGTCGTTTTGATTGATGTTTGAGCTAACCCAAGTTAGGTTTTCACAGTGCAATTTCTTGTTTTCTGAAAATTACAGTTTTTGCAAAATCGAATTTTGATTCGATTTTGCTAATGATTTATGTATTATATTAATGTATTTTAATGTGTATATATGTAGTATATGTTTATGTGAGAGTGTGGGTCGATTTTGGGGTGATTTGGGTGTGTGTGTGTTAAGTTATATATATATACATATGTGTGTATATATGTATTATGTGTGTGTGTGTTTTGGATGGGTTTGGGTTCAGGAATTCCTGGAACCCCCCCCCCCCCCTGTTTCAGTCTCTCTCTCTGTCTCTCTCTCTCTCTCTATGTTTCTCTATATATATATATATAGTATATATATATATGGTATATATATATATATATAAGTTCATATATATGTGTATATATATATGATATAGATATATGTATATTGTATTAGGTTACTTTAGGTCAAAATATATATATATATGTATGTGGTTGTATATATATATATGTTATGCATTTTGGGGTTTATGGTTAGTGTGTATCTATATATATATAGATATATATATATATTTGACTTATTTAGTTATAGGTTATATGAAAACCCATCACTAGCCTATGGCCTAGGGTTATTGGCCTATGGTTAGGGCTAGCCCTAATGACCCCAAAACCCTAATGTTGACCCTTGTTGACTGAAAGTTGACCAAAGTCAACTTTAGGTCAAAGTTGACCTAGATCACCTAGAAATGACTAGGAATGATCTAATTTAACTAGTTTGACTAGTTTGACTAAAACCCTAACTAGTTTGACTAGTATTGACTTGACTTTGACTAGTTTGACTTTAGTGTTGACCAGAGTTGACCAAGAGTTGACTTTTGACCAGATTGACCTAGAATCATGTAGTTTGCATAGTAGACTTCATATTTACTGTTTAGAACACATTGTGACTTGTGTTGCTCTGATCAGGAGCCAGACACCTCTCCTCAGACAGCATACTCTCTACAGACATTCATTCAGCAGGCGAGTACATTCTCTGACCGTTTCATACTTGTTCAGGCTTTACTTCTCGCTCTAGATTACTTTACTTGTTGCGGTCACATTGGTAACACGGATTGGTACTATATGGATCTTTACATGAGATGTTATCCCCCTCGGGAGCATCGGGTACTTCATGTTATGTGTGTTTCACTTTCATCATGTACTCCCATGCTTCTATTATTCATGTGCACTCATGTGATCATGTACTCTCATGTTTACTGAGCCCTCATGTATACTATCATGTGCACCCTTTCATGGGCCCCATGTGATATCATGTACAATAACGTAACCTGTATAGATCCTTGTGTATTGATTGGGGTACGGGGGAGTAGAAGTGGTCATGTGAATAATTCCAAAGTAGTGTAATCATGTGCAAACTCAGTAGTGTAATCATGTGCAAATTCTAGCCATTCACATGCCTATCTTATGCTCTACATCACTAGTCACTTACAGTTCTCTATATACAGTAGATATTTCATTACAGCTATCTCTTTTACAGCGTATATTTCCTTTCAGCAGTTCATGTATCTTACTCTATTGCCTGTATCGTATTTCCTAACCTGCTATGCACTGCGTGAGATGTATTGTGCTCGTTCCCGTCCTGATTGGACCTGTTGAAAATATTACAGAGGATGAGGATGAGGCCCTGGTGTCTACCTATTATGGAGCAGGACTAGATGATACTTATGTTGTGGACCCTCAGCAGGATCCACCTGCAGCTGAGGATGTTGTTCCAGTAGTCTAGACCAGTTTAGCCTAGGCAGTCTTTTCTATATTTACTTTTGTCTCACATCTGAGTTGTATTTTGAGATGTTGAGTTATGTATAGACTCTTAGTCTTGTATTATGAGTTGACATTCTGGATGTTATGTATCTTAGACACTTAGTCTTATTTCATCTATGCTATGGTTCTCTTTGAGTTACTATCTATCTTCTGTCTTTCGTTCTTCTACCCTAGATGTGATTGAGATGTATATTGTTATGTCACCTCCATTCGGAGAGTATAAACTGTACAGGTACTTTGGTATTATTAGATGATTGACCTAGGACAGCGTTCTACCGCCGATACTGCGGCGTAGGCTGGGCGTTGTTACGTTCTCGTACCCTGACAGTGGATGCGGGTCGTGACACGTTTTTAGTGGTGGCCCATGCAGGTCGAGTTTATGTAGTGGTATTCGAACTAGAGTATCACTACAGCCTGCGATAGGATTAGAGGAATAGACTTAGATAGAATGGATACTCAATCACTGCTAGGATACTTTGAGAGATTCCTGGGATGACCCTTGAGAATCTCATTTGAAATTTCGATTTAAACTCCTTTTCCCTTGATTGAATTTGATTTTGGAGGATTCACTGTAGAACTTTGAATCCTGGTATTAGTTGATGATTTTGAAATTTTTGTAGTTGTTGATTTAATTTCTTAGTGTTAGATTAATATCTTTTATTTTTGGGGCACTCAATCACAATTATGAGAAAACTCTTATTTGTTTCTTGCCATCTAATCCTCTTGCAAATTGCTTTTCATTAAAAAAAAAATGAACTGTCCTATCTATTTGCATCTTGCTTAAACTCTTTCTACCAAACTATGTGATTGTATCCCAAACCTGACTTACTCGACTTTTCCTCAAATAAAGACTCATTAAGACCTTCTAACCTTGACCTTGATTGGTCGAACCCTAACTATATTCATCTAGTAGCCTATAAATCCCTAGGACAGTGTTCCTAAATTATTTACTGGACTCCTGATTAATTTTATTTCATGGGTTAATTTGATCCTCTTCAATTTTTGCATCAATTTGTCACGTCTTGAACTCCCACTTTCTATTCTAGATCATTGGACGTCCTTTACCGTGACTTAGGTATTCAGAGTATAATACTAGCTGTTACCTTCCAACAAACTTCACATGTAAGACCTAGACTAGCCTACCTTCATGTAGGTATTCCATGTCCCACTAAAACCCATCTCCTTGTACTCTATTTCTTGATATGATTTTCTGGTCAAATGGCTAAATTATAACCTCTGCCATGATACTAAATTTATTCTTATTTCAATTAGAAATCCACCTTGGTTCAATTCTTTCGACCTAGCATGTGATGGCGTTCTACTTGAATCCTTGAATACTTAACCTTGTACCTTACCTTGGATGCTTGACCCGATTGGTTAAGGATCTTGGACTATGTATCTTCTTTCATCATTTCCACCCTTATATCTTATGCTATAAATTTATCCTTAAGTTTTACGAGCTTATCCTTTTCGAGCTTGGTCATGACATATTTTATTGGGTGGCCACCCACTAAACATATTGTCTAATCAGAACCGGTACATGATGGTCTGATCAACCTATTGCACTTTGGTTCGCTTTTTCATGTATCAATCTACGTGGATGGACACAGTTAAACTTACCCTAGAATCTTATCCACAACAGCCTTGACAATTCTCCTTAGAATTATTTTAATCGCCTATGAACCTCGTATTCGTATCCAGTTGAGTTAAATTTATCATGACCTGGATCTTCATCATTGGATGCTCATGCTCATACTCGATTTCATTAATTTTTCATCTTGCCCAAATCTCGATTTATCCTGAAATTGATCAACTAGATCGTGTCAAGACTAAATCTATTGTGATTGTTGTACCTAAATTTTCAATTTTCTTTTACCATTTTATGGAATAGTAACTTTAATGATTTCTCACTTGTTAATGACCTATTTTCATATAGGATGGTAGACGACCCTATAGCCTTGATGATTGTTGTTCCCTTACATTCCCAATTTGGACACCTTAGATTGCTTGTACGTTTTGATACCATAGGACAGTATTGATCTAGAATGACTAGTGCACCTAGATGAGACCACAGACTGTTCCATTTAACCTGTTCCCCTGGTACTACTATTACACCACAATTTCTGGCTTAATTTAGACCATAGACCTTTCCCACTCTAAATTATGACCATCGTAGACACATTACCGTGACTTTTAAATTTGGAGCATAAGACTAGTTGTTTTCTCAAAATTGACTTCACATACCTGACCTAGACATGACATACTACACCCATGACCTTAGTGTCCCACTCAGGCATACCATTGTGTGCTTCATTTTCTTAGTACGATTTTCCTGACCCGAGGCTCCATCCTGATTTATCCCATGGAGTTACTTTTGGCTCCGATTTGATTTAAGGACACCCTATGACCTAAAACTGCCAACCAATTCTTGGACAGGACCCAGTATAGGTCTACTACCCCTATTTTGCTTGTTGACCTTGTATGTTGCCCAGGTAGTGGCTTCGTCCTTGATTGTTGGAGGTTTGACCTAGGAGGAGTACGACCATCTGAATTTCGAGGACGAAATTATTTTAAGGTGGGTAGACTTGTAACACCCTGTTTCTGAAAATTGGGGATTTTTGAAAATTTATTATTTTTATTATCATATTAGTGGTATTTTAGTCATGGCATGATTTTCTGGTGATTTTAGTTAAGATAAACCATTTCTAAAGTCATGCTAAGTCATGACTTATGACTTTGTGTTTTTGGTTAGTGTAACTTATTGTAAACCCTAGTTTCCTTAACCTAGACATTGCCATGACCATGTGAACTTGACCATAGGCTTAGAATATCATTTTAGTGATTTTTGGCCTAAGGGGTATTTTGGTAATTTTCTAGAAATTAAGGAGGATTAGTGAGATTTCACTATTCATGGACTTTTGTTTAGTGACTTGATAATCCCTAACTTAGATTACCCTAATCTATAGGTTAATCCCTAACCTAGAATGACTAGAGGGTGATATTTTCATTTAGTCAAAGAATGAAAATATCTACTTTACCTTTATAGGATATTTTCCTTAATTTGTGCAAAAGATCTACTTTTGGCACAAAGTCCTTTTCTTAACCACTAAGAGTTGAACCACCCCCCCCATGCTTGGCCGGCCAAGGGGCACCCCCCTAGCTTGTGCACCCTCTATATAACCCCTTGTGTTCATCCATGAATTAATTTACATGAAATTAATTCCTAGATAATCACATTTTCTTCAAACACCCATATCTTGATCATTCTTGATCCAAATTGACTCTAGTCTCTTGCATTGGGACCCTACAACACCAAGGGAGCTAAGGGAGGCTAGCAATCAAGAATTTGGAGGCTTTTGTCATCATCAAGTTGAAGAACAACACCCCCCCCTCTTCTTTGAATTTCCTTGAAATTCACCAATAGGTAAATTTCCACAAACCTAGTCAAATTCCTATTTTTCTTTCATAGATGCATTCATATAGGGGTAACAATATTGTGGGTAAAGTTTGGTAGGATTTTGATGTGTTTTGGTGTCGTGTTGGACACGTATCCTACTAGTCTAGAACCCTAATTTTACTCACTGTTTGAGCACTGTCATTGTGTATTTTGATCACTGTTTTTCCAAACTCTTTGAACAAAAACCTAACCCTAACCCTAACCCTAATCCTATGTCACTGGACACAATTCGACTTGTGTCGTGATCAAATTTGGACACACAAGCTCTCGGGACACAGGGCAGTACACAGGAATTGTGTCCTGCTGCCACAGTGTCCCCACGCACTGTAGAAGCCTCGTGGACACGCCAAAATTGGCACGGAGCACGGGGCAATGACTGACAGGTCATCCCCAAAGTTTGGGATGACCTCGTGTCGTGTCGGACACGGAATCGACCCCGCAAGGGTCGTTCTAAACACTGTGTACACACGCACAGACACTGTACTTTGAACGTGTCGTGTCCACTGTACACGACACGTGGACACTTGGTACTGACATGGACACGAAGCCTGTATGTAGGCGAACACATTGGACACAACCACGTGGTGTCACGTGTCCCGTGTCGCGAGCACGAGACACGCGAAAACACGACGACACAGTCTGAAACACGTAAATTGGGGCTTCTGATACGTGTGTCGTGTCCCCTCTACACGACACGTGGACACGTATCAGGCCCATGGACACGAAGCCCAACCCTAGGCGCACCTTCGGGCACGAGCACGAGGCCTGTGTCGCTTTGTGTCGTGTCCTAGACTAATTTTGAATTTACACTGTAACAGTGTACACTGGTTTACCCGTGTGACTTTAAATCCTTGTGGACACGTCGTGTCGTGTCGTGACACAGTGTCAGGCTGCTAGGGACCTAGCCTAACCTAGGGGCTTTAGTTACCAACCAAGTTTGGGTCATCTTAGGTCGTTTTGATTGATGTTTGAGCTAACCCAAGTTAGGTTTTCACAGTGCAATTTCTTGTTTTCTGAAAATTACAGTTTTTGCAAAATCGAATTTTGATTCGATTTTGCTAATGATTTATGTATTATATTAATGTATTTTAATGTGTATATATGTAGTATATGTGTATGTGAGAGTGTGGGTCGATTTTGGGGTGATTTGGGTGTGTGTGTGTTAAGTTATATATATATATACATATGTGTGTATATATGTATTATGTGTGTGTGTGTTTTGGATGGGTTTGGGTTCAGGAATTCCTGGAACCCCCCCCCCCCTGTTTCAGTCTCTCTCTCTGTCTCTCTCTCTCTCTCTATGTTTCTCTATATATATATATATAGTATATATATATATGGTATATATATATATATATAAGTTCATATATATGTGTATATATATGATATAGATATATGTATATTGTATTAGGTTACTTTAGGTCAAAATATATATATATATGTATGTGGTTGTATATATATATATATGTTATGCATTTTGGGGTTTATGGTTAGTGTGTATCTATATATATATAGATATATATATATATTTGACTTATTTAGTTATAGGTTATATGAAAAACCCATCACTAGCCTATGGCCTAGGGTTATTGGCCTATGGTTAGGGCTAGCCCTAATGACCCCAAAACCCTAATGTTGACCCTTGTTGACTGAAAGTTGACCAAAGTCAACTTTAGGTCAAAGTTGACCTAGATCACCTAGAAATGACTAGGAATGATCTAATTTAACTAGTTTGACTAGTTTGACTAAAACCCTAACTAGTTTGACTAGTATTGACTTGACTTTGACTAGTTTGACTTTAGTGTTGACCAGAGTTGACCAAGAGTTGACTTTTGACCAGATTGACCTAGAATCATGTAGTTTGCATAGTAGACTTCATATTTACTGTTTAGAACACATTGTGACTTGTGTTGCTCTGATCAGGAGCCAGACACCTCTCCTCAGACAGCATACTCTCTACAGACATTCATTCAGCAGGCGAGTACATTCTCTGACCGTTTCATACTTGTTCAGGCTTTACTTCTCGCTCTAGATTACTTTACTTGTTGCTGTCACATTGGTAACACGGATTGGTACTATATGGATCTTTACATGAGATGTTATCCCCCTCGGGAGCATCGGGTACTTCATGTTATGTGTGTTTCACTTTCATCATGTACTCCCATGCTTCTATTATTCATGTGCACTCATGTGATCATGTACTCTCATGTTTACTGAGCCCTCATGTATACTATCATGTGCACCCTTTCATGGGCCCCATGTGATATCATGTACAATAACGTAACCTGTATAGATCCTTGTGTATTGATTGGGGTACGGGGGAGTAGAAGTGGTCATGTGAATAATTCCAAAGTAGTGTAATCATGTGCAAACTCAGTAGTGTAATCATGTGCAAATTCTAGCCATTCACATGCCTATCTTATGCTCTACATCACTAGTCACTTACAGTTCTCTATATACAGTAGATATTTCATTACAGCTATCTCTTTTACAGCGTATATTTCCTTTCAGCAGTTCATGTATCTTACTCTATTGCCTGTATCGTATTTCCTAACCTGCTATGCACTGCGTGAGATGTATTGTGCTCGTTCCCGTCCTGATTGGACCTGTTGAAAATATTACAGAGGATGAGGATGAGGCCCTGGTGTCTACCTATTATGGAGCAGGACTAGATGATACTTATGTTGTGGACCCTCAGCAGGATCCACCTGCAGCTGAGGATGTTGTTCCAGTAGTCTAGACCAGTTTAGCCTAGGCAGTCTTTTCTATATTTACTTTTGTCTCACATCTGAGTTGTATTTTGAGATGTTGAGTTATGTATAGACTCTTAGTCTTGTATTATGAGTTGACATTCTGGATGTTATGTATCTTAGACACTTAGTCTTATTTCATCTATGCTATGGTTCTCTTTGAGTTACTATCTATCTTCTGTCTTTCGTTCTTCTACCCTAGATGTGATTGAGATGTATATTGTTATGTCACCTCCATTCGGAGAGTATAAACTGTACAGGTACTTTGGTATTATTAGATGATTGACCTAGGACAGCGTTCTACCGCCGATACTGCGGCGTAGGCTGGGCGTTGTTACGTTCTCGTACCCTGACAGTGGGTGCGGGTCGTGACAACAATAAAATATCACTCAAAATCATATAGTCACATCTCCTCATCATCATCCTCATCATCATCATCAGCAGCTCGACCAGCATGTCCTGAAGTACCAGCTCCAGAGGTACCAGCGCCAGAAGGATGTGGAGGGGCGCCAGCATAGAACTCACCAACATAATCACGATGTGGAGCACGGTCAGGACGGTACCAATCATAGGCGTTACCGGGCTGGAAGTAGGCATGAACAACCTCATCCTCACAGCGGTAACCGGAGAAAGCTGGATCTCTAGGGATGGAACCGGCTGAATGACCAGTCTGGGCGAAACGAAGATCAGCTAAAGAGTTTGCAAGCGCCTGATAGCGGGTGACGTCGCGGAACTCACGCTCACGAGCCATGTCCGTCATCGAGACGTGCAAAGCAGATAAATGCTGATGTATGCCCTCAAATGTCATGGCATACTGATGAGGTGGTGGAGGAGGTGCAGTAGGAGGAGCAGCAGGTGGAGCTGAAGCAGTCATGCTACGACGAGATAACTGAAGAAACTTGGGCTCAGGGTCCTGAGTACAAGTCGACAGATCGATATCGAAGCGCTGAAAGATGCGTGGGAGAATCATCGCGTAAGAGAGATTTCTATCTCTTGCACGACAACGACCCATCATCTGAATCATGGTCTTAGGGGCAGAAAATGGAATCCCCTTAAGAATGTGGTACATGGCGGACAGCTCAAGAGAAGTCACATCATCCTTTGAAGTGGATTTTGGAAGGATAGTGGAATAGATGATGCGATGCAATTCATAGTTAAACAAGTTCAGGTTGTTAGCCTTGAACTTTCCAGAGCGTACTCTATCAGGTGTACAGAGTTCCGCTTTGAAACTGGCGAGTGTCGTGCCTTCGGGAAAATCAAATTCAGTGATGTCAACTAGCGGTTCACCTTCGTTAGGGATACCAAGGATCTCCGCTAAGAGGTCATCATTGAAATTGATATCAATACCTCCAACACGAGTGCTCATATCAAAAGTGTTTAATATCAGATTGCAACAAAATAATCTAATGGCATTAGTTGCTATAGGGAAGCAGATTTTAACAAAAAGATGTAACCCTAATGCCTCAAAGAAATGACGATGATCAGGAAATACAGTCCATTTGACTGGAGCGCCTGTGCATATGGATCTCATGGAGAAGTCTCCATACCACAGTAGGGCTTGGTCTAGGGTTTGAAAGAAAAACCCGTCGAACGCACCGTCGCTCGTTTGGACCGACGAGAAGAGGGAATCCGTATGCGGATGCGAAGATGACCCTTCCTCACTAGGGTTCGTCTTCTTCCTCTTTGAAGGATTGAATTTGGGTGCCATTTGTGCAAATTGAAATAAAAATGCACTTATTGAAAAGTGGAGAAAGATGGGGTTATACCTCCCGAAATCAAAGTATGTCGAAGAGAACGACGAACTCCGCACGAATCCAAATTTTGGATTGATTTCACCACTTGGATTGGAAGAATGAGGGTGGTGAAAAGCTAGGGTTCGGGGCTCCTTCGCGGCTGCTGCTGCTGTTGTGATTAGTTTGGAAGCAATGAAGAAGAAGGGCTTCTCGGGTTCTGTATATATAACCTGACACCCTCAACCGAACTCGGGCCGAATTCGGTCAGAGCTCTGGCCGAATTCGCCTAGGGTTCTTTATAGTTAATTTTTGCCATTCTTTTTTATTGTCTCATTTTAAATATTTAATTCAAAGATTAGTCATTTCAACTTCAATTAACATAATTAATATTATTTTATAGATTAAATGTCGTTACACAGCGACTGTTTCAGATTAGCTGTAGGAGTACTATCCCAGCTGGCGGAGGTTTACCGGGGAACTCTTAAGTACCGCTTCGCTTCAACCGTAGTTGTGGTGACAGACAGACTCTTTATTGGCTTGTCTCTAACACAGTTTTTGCGAAATGATATATAATCATAAAACAAAATTAATTAATATTATTGACGTCCAAAATTCCTAATTCTCGACGTAAATAATTGAAACGATCTTCCGCTAGAGGTTTAGTGAAGATGTCAGCTAGTTGATTTTCAGTATCTATGTGCACAAGGTTTATATCGCCATTTTGATGAAGATCTCTAAGAAAGTGATGTCGAATCTCGATATGTTTAGTACGAGAGTGACATACTGGATTCTTAGTCAAATTAATAGTGCTCGTGTTATCACAGAAAATGGGAATATGTGTGTAAAATAAATCATAGTCTTCTAGGGTTTGTTTCATCCACAAAATCTGAGCACAATAACGTCCTGCGGCGATGTACTCAGCCTCTGTTGTTGATAGGGCTACAGAATTTTGCTTTTTACTAAACCATGAGACTAAAGCCTTGCCTAAGAAATGACATGTGCCACTGGTACTTTTTCTATCGACTTTGCATCCAGCAAGATCTGCATCCGAATAACCAATAAGGTCAAAGGACTTAGTTTTGGGATACCACAAGCCAACAGAAGAAGTGTCCTTAAGGTATCGAAAGATACGCTTAACTGCGGACAGATGTGATTCCTTTGGGTTAGCTTGAAAACGTGCACACAGGCAAACACTAAACATTATATCTGGACGACTAGCAGTTAAATAAAGTAAACTACCAATCATACCTCGATACTTACGTGTGTCGACTGGCTTGCCTTGTTCATCTGAATCAAGCTTTGTTGAAGTTGCCATTGGAGTGCCAATAGGTTTGACATTGTCCAGATCAAACTTCTTTAGCAGGTCTTTTGTGTACTTGGCTTGATTTATAAATGTCCCATTATCAGTTTGTTTGATTTGCAATCCGAGAAAGAATTTCAGCTCTCCCATCATGCTCATCTCAAACTCATTCTGCATACACTTAGAAAATTCTTGACACAGAGATTCATCAGTAGATCCAAATATAATATCATCAACATAGATTTGAATTAAAAGAAGTTTGCCATTAAAAGACTTAATAAACAGTGTAGTGTCAACCTTGCCTTTTGAAAAACTGTTGTCAAGTAGAAAAGAGCTTAGACGATCATACCAAGCACGAGGGGCTTGTTTTAAACCGTATAAGGCTTTCTTCAACTTGAAAACATGATCAGGATTTTTGAAATCCGTAAAACCTGGAGGTTGTGCTACAAAAACTTCTTCTTTTATAAAACCATTTAAAAAAGTACTCTTAACATCCATTTGAAATAGTTTGAAATCATGAAAACATGCAAATGCACATAACATACGAATGGATTCTAATCTCGCAACTGGGGCATAAGTCTCATCGTAGTCGATACCTTCTTCTTGATTGTATCCTTGAGCTACGAGTCGAGCCTTATTACGAGTCACTAAACCATTCTCATTTAGTTTATTTTGGAATACCCAACAGGTGCCAATGACCGGATGATCAATAGGCCTGGGAACAAGTTCCCAAACTTGATTCCGTTCAAATTGGTTTAATTCCTCTTGCATAACATCTATCCAAAAACTATCACTACATGCTTCATCAATAGTTTTGGGTTCTAGCTGTGAAATAAATGCAACACTAGAAATAATATCTCTACTGGATGTACGAGTACTTACTCATTTGGTAATATCACCAATTACCAAATCTTTTGGATGATCAGCTGTAAATTTCAACCTTTTTGGTAAATTCTGAAGATAGCTGGTTCCTGGATCTTCTCTAAGAGGTTCAGCTAGTGCAGAGCTTGGTTGAGGATCAGCTGATGTTGAGCTTGGTACAGTTGGATCTTCGTCATTGTCATCGATCGTCATCTGATTTAGTTCATCAAAGGTGACGTTGATTGACTCTTCGATGATCATGGTTCTTTTGTTGAAGACTCTGTATCCTTTGCTCTTGGCCGCATAACTGCGTTTACTGACTTGAATGTGGATCTGGTAGCTTTGTTCTTTTCACATTGGCTGCATACCGAGTCCTTCTTGAATGTAATGTCCGGTAAACCGCGTACTAGCTTCTTTGTGGATAATCTTGAGATCGTATCCATATTAGCGTGACCGAGTCTCATATGCCACAGATGACTCTCATCACTCTTGGCCATTAAGCATCTACCTGAAATGTTAGTTTCTTCTAACAAATAGAAAACATATATATTGTCTTCCCTGATACCTTCAAAGATAGTACTACCAGTTGAGCTATCAACTATAGTACATTTGTCTTTGCCAAAGATGATGCCATAACCATGATCAGCTAGATGACTTATGCTGAGTAGATTATGTTTCAACTCGGTAACCAGACAGATATCCTTAATCACAGGATAGGGAGACTTACTAACATCACCGATACCAATAATATACCCTTTCAAGTTATTACCGAAGGAGACATAGCCTTCCTTCTTTTTCTTCGACAGTGTTGCAAATAGGGTAGCGTCACCGGTCATATGCCGTGAGCAACCGCTGTCGAGGATCCATTTGCTTCTAGCATGTGAAGGGTGTTCCACCTGATCGGATGCCATAAAGCATACGTTTGCAGCGTCTTCTGATTGTTCGTCTTCTGAGTCGCTGGCTTCACTTTCATGCCATATGCTGGTATTGGCATATCTCCTAGATGTTGATTTCTTCAGGTTCCCTTTTTCATACCTGTTGCTCTTCTTGCTTGATGATGAATTTGTGGGACAATCCTTCTTCATGTGTCCCTTCTTCTTGCAACCATAGCAGACAGCATCTTCTTGATACCAGTTGTTGCTGTTGTTCTCTTTGACTCTCTTCTCATGTCTCATGAATCTTTTGAACTTCCTTGCTAGGAGTGCTTGATCTTCACCGTCAGATCCACTGCTGTCTAAGTCACCTTCAGCAGCTTTTCTGTGCTGAGCCTTGAGAGCGATCGTCTTCTCCTTTGGTGCATGCTCTTCAAAATCTTGTAGCTCCAGTTCATGAGTGAGTAGCTTACCCATGAGTACTTCGAGGGACATAGTTGCGAGGTCGTTCCCTTCAATGATTGCAGTAGCCTTCGGAATCCAGTTCTTGGTAAGTGCTCGCAGGAGTTTGCGAATCTTTTCATGGTTACTGTAATCTTTGCCTAAGGAGGACAAAGGATTTACAATATCCAAGAATCTCTCGAACATTTGTGTAACTGTTTCGTTGGGCTTCATCTTGAACGCCTCGTACTCTTGAGTAAGTCTGCTGACTTTAGATTCTTTGACTTGAATCGTGCCTTCATGTGTGACTTCAAGTAGCTTCCACACTTCATTAGCCGTTGTGCAGATAGACACCCTGTTAAATTCAGTTCTGTCTAAAGCACAAAAGAGAGCATTAATGGCACGTGCGTCAAGACTGGCCCTTTTCTTTTCTTCCTCTGTATATCTGCTGTGGGGTTTTTCAACTAAAACTCCATCAACATTTATACGAGGTGGCTTTTGATAGCCATCAAGAACAATGGACCATAAATCAAAGTCAAGTGATTTCAAGAAGAAACTCATCCGTGTTTTCCAATAGGTATAGTTCGTACCATCAAACAGTGGGGGTCTGTTTGTGGCCTGGCCTTCACTTGTGAATTTCACAGTTGCCATGTGTTGTGCTGTGATCTATATAACAGTTAATTAAAATAAATAAATAATTGTACTGTTACCTTTGCTTTACCTGTAACACCTGCTCTGATACCAATTGTAGGAACGAAATAGTAAAGCGTAATACTCTAGAGGGGGGGTGAATAGAGTTGGCAGCGGAATAATGCTAATTAAAACAATGTTAGCAGCACAATCACAGAATATTAATCACAACTGAAATAAAGTAAAGACAGAGTTAAGAGAGCAAACGCAAAGACAGCGATGTATACTGGTTTCCCTCTGTTGAGGACTAATCCAGTCGGTAGAACTCTTGCTACCAGTTGAATCCACTATTGGAAAAATCGCAAGTTTTCTTACGAAGTCCTTGCAACTTCTACAACGCGAGCTTTGATACGAAGAACTCGTCCAACTTCAAATGTGAAGAGGTATTCTTCAATCAAGCCTTCTGATTACAATCTCTCAGAAACTTCTAGACCGTACCGCACTGGCAAATCGACTAGAGGATTGTAATTGGCTTGGGATCTGAAATTGAAAGCTCTAGAAAACTCTTTGAAAGACTGAAAGCTTTAGATAGAGAGAAGATTGAAAGTGAATAAGTGAGTTGAAATGATCGAAATCCTTCTCTATTTATAGGAATTTCAAAGGCAGACTTCTGACAGAATTCGGGCAGAATTCGGGCAGAACTCTATGAGCAAATCTCGGTCAAATCCGCAACTGCAGGAGGACCAAGTTCCAAGGATTCAAAATCACAACGGCCACCAACCGAACTCTGGCCGAACTCGGTCCGAGTTCTGTCAGGGTTTAGTCAGGGTTTAGTTATGCTTTTAAAAAGCTTTTTGGTGATTTTTGAAAACCTTTTTGAAAACTTTTTTGTAAACCTTTTTGAGAGGTCATTTTAAAAATATTTTAAACTCATTAAGGGTAGCCTATTTGCCAGTACGACTCGGTGTACAACATATTCCTAGACTCAAATAAAATGAAAATACATTGCATAAGGAATTACAGACTCGAGTAGGCAAACAGATCTTCGGTCTTGAATTCAGTGGATAGCCATTCTTGATCATGTTCAAGAGTCCGAGATGTCCCGACTAGCTTTGTATATCCAGACAGAGTTTAATCAATTATTAAAATCAGGTTTGACCATATGACCAAATGGGCCAACACTAAGGACTTGTTTGGATATGTTTGAGTGCATTGAAAGTATTTTAAAACTGTACTTTTTTATATTGTAACTAATCGTTGGTGTAGACAGATTCAATGTTTGGATATTTCTTACAACTCTATTTCAAATGGTTGTGGTATGACATTTCATTGCAACTGAAAATATAATTTCTTCATTTTTCAGTTGCAGAAGAAATCGATTGCACTTTTATGTTGTCATCCAAACAAAATAATTAGAAACTAGCGACAAAAAACTATGAATCCAAACATATTTTAAAAAATGATACATTCATACTTTTATTGCAAGTGTACTACATTACAATATGTTGAAAGCGCTACTACAAACATCTAAACAGTCCCTATATAAAACTAAAGTTTTAATACATGTCTTTGAACAGAGACCATATATAATTTTGGAAAATTAAATTACAAAAAACAGGACAGATGTAAAAGGACTTATTTATTTATGTTGTAAAAGGAGGATTTATTTATTTATTTTGTAAAAGAAGGATTTGTTGCTGCTTTGTTGTCTTCAATATTTGAACCAGACCGGGTCAAACCATACTAAACCGGAGTGAACTACTATAATTCTGTGGAGCAAGAGCCAAACTAAACAAACCAAACCAACAAACCAAGACAATTAAACCGACGACCAGGGTCATACAGAATAAGCCCTCCATAGAACTTAGAAGGACCAATCCACGGATTGACCGGTCAAAAGCGATTTTTTGACCAATACTACCGCGGTCAAAATTTCCACAATCCGATCTCTTTCTAATAAGCTACTTTGCTCTGTGTATAGCTAGCTTAGCTCTACCCTTCCTTCCTACAAGTCACTCGTTTCTTTGTCGAAAACTATTTTTTACATTACTTCTACAGTACATAACCGCCATGGTTTTCTTCCTTCTTTCATCCCTCTCCGTAACAAAACAACTACAACAGCAATGTTGGAGTGGACAAGATTCTCAATCAATATAGAGAATATCTCGGAGTGCGACGAACGTCATTTGTATGTCAGAGAAATTCGAGAGGGCGACAACGATGGCATTATATATTCGAGAAGACGGAGAAGCTCGGGAAGCAGATAGCAGCAGTTCTGAGCAGTTCTGTCCAGCCCAGGCCGAGCTCGATCCAAGTTCCGCCTGGATGTTCTAGAACCTTGCTGTTTGGCTCCTGTTTCATTTTACTCGCAAACTCCAGTTCGGTGTCGGCGGCTGAAGGTGTTTTTATGCACCGTTAGATCAAATCTAATGGTCTAGATTTAGCTTCGGAACTAGGGGTTATATATTAGGTTTTCCTAACCCTAATCTCAGAATAACAAGTGCAACAAGAGAGAAAAAAAGACAAGAGTTCTTGTGCAACTTTGGGAAGGAGAAAGAAGGATTGTGAGCCGTTTCGTCGGAGAAGATCAATTTTGGTTATTTTTCGTTGTCTTTTATCTTCGTGCTTGTAATCTATTTTCTGTTCCAATGAGTTGTGGTGATCCGTTTGGATCGGGAGGAGCTTGAAGATGGTGTATTCACTCTATTCCATCAGTGGAGGTTCTTCAGGGTTGGACTCCGACCTTCTGTTTTGCTGTTTTGTTACATCTGAATTTTTCACCTAAAAATCTTTGTGTGTACGATTTGTGTTTATCGTTTTTAGTTTGTGTACATTTGCTCGGTTCTCTTGCAGGAGGACTCTCTGGTTTGGAGGAATGGTTTCCGTGTTTCGTTTCCAACATACAACTCCATCTAAGCCTTTTAACTTCAGTTCCTTACTTTTCCTCATCGGGGAGCTGGGAAACCTCGGCAAACTTGCTGTTGCCACCTTAGCTCGTTCTCGACCGATCATCCTTCGCTCTCCAAGTTCCCCTCGCGAGGGGCGAAGAAGACCGACCGATCGATGATCATCGCTCGGGCGAAGAAGACCAAGTTCAAGTCCATTGCTCCACCTTCACTTCCTCTCTCCACCTCTTATCTCGTCGTCTTCATATCTCCTTATTCCTTCCCGACTTAGCCCCACCGGGCTGGAGAAAACTTTGATACACCCGATTGTATCAAAATTTTGATACAGCCGGTGTATGACAAGTGGGCCCTCCTCTCTCTTCTTAATCCGTGCATATAAAATTTTTATAGTGGGGCCCACTTGTCATACACCGGTTGTATCAAAGTTTTGATACAGCCGGGTGTATCAAAGTTTCTCTCCACCGGGCTCATGAACTCCCCAGCTTAATTTCCTCAACTCTTCTAATGTAAGCATGGCAGTTTAATTATTTATTTTTAATACAAGTTTGACATGAAGCAAACTAATCAATGACTAGTCCTCCCTTGTGTATAGATGTTGTTTCTAGTATTTTAGCATGGAATTCATGTTATATAAAAGGAGTAAATTGATTTGATTAGAAAGATTGATTTTGTTTCTGTTGATTTTGTATTTTTTTTTTTGTTGATTTTGAATTGATAGCCCTTCAATATGATATGAGAGGAGTTGCTCTGATTTAAAGTACTTAAAACCAACACGAGGACCGGCAACATGCAACCACCATCCTTCAAACCTTCTAGTTCCGCTGCACCATATTCGGTTACTTCTTCGATTACGCGATAGCAATTTATCAATTTTATCAACATTACTTGGTACTCGTCAAGATTGCAGTATGTAGCTTTTTTTGGGAAAGATTTTGTTAGCCAACTACGATTTTGGAAATATTTGAGAGCAAACAAAACCATGATCTTCAATTTGGATCTAGTCGTTATATGTTTGCCTTGGCTTATCCATGCATTCGGAATGTCAGAGGAATGGAATCATACTATCCATCAAAGAATTCTCGCACGGTACGGAGCTCTCGAGTGCAGGTGAAACATACGGATCTGTAGCCTTTGTAATCAATCACTCCTCTGTCGTCCACTAACGACAACAAATGCCTCTCTCAATTAGGGGTGAGCATTATTCGATTTTGGACCGAAAATCGAACCGAACCGAATAAAAAATTTGGTTTGGTTTAAAAAAAAATTGGTTCGATTTCGGTTTTAAAAATATTAAATTTTTTTATTCGGTTTCGGTTTCGGTTTTTGGTTTCGGTTTCGGTCCAAAACCGAAAACCGAATAAGAAAAATTAGTTACTATATATATATATATATATATATATATATATATACACACACACACACATGTATTAATATATATAGGTATATACCGAATATACATATGTATATACTATAGATATATATTAAATAAATTTAGGTATATTTAGTTACTATATATATTAAAAAAAAAAGTGCAAATAAATCGAAAAATTGAATAAACCGAAAACCAAACCGATTTAATTCGGTTCAGTTTGATTCGGTTATGGACCAATTCGGTTCGGTTTCGGTTTTGCTTATTCGGTTTTCGGTCCAATTCGATTTTCGATTATTCAGGAATAAACCGAATGCTCACCCCTACTGTCGATACTGTTTCTCACATTCTAAGGATCCTCTATAAATACTATTTTTTTAAAAAAAAATCACTCTCAAAAAGGGTTCCAAGAGTTATATTACTTTAGTTTCTAAAAAATAGGGATGTCAAATGACACATTGTAATAGATACGGAGGTTAAAATTTTTGGAGCCTTCTAGTTTTTTTGGGGCCATGTGCGATCGTACAGCTTGCACAAACACAGAAACGGCCCTGTCTTTGTCTCCTCTAATTAACAAATTAGACTAATCCAGATTGTACACTTGCTTTTTGTTATAGGACAATAAATATTTGCCCCATATTCTGCTGTTGTTAGTATATTTTTTATATTTAAGGCGCTCTGCAAATTCACAAACTCCAGAAGATGATGCAAGAATCTGTTTCGATCCAGAGGTTGTTGCCATCGGTTTCAATCTCTTTTAGGTTGGAAGTTGAAAGCAATTAAGAGACTCACAACTTCTGCTAGTGTTGCATCATAATTAAATTAGTTTGATGTGTATCTTCTCTAGGTCAAGCTCCTCTCTAGTAATAAATACAAAATGTCAAGTTGCAGTATACAATAGTGTAGCGTCTAGTCATGGATGTGCTCTAGGCTTCCAACGAGCAACCACAATTAATGGATCAATGTCAACTACTCACATGGCATGATATAAGATCTCTACTTTGTGCCTAGCGTAATCTCGGAAAGAAAAGAAAAAAAATCTCTTGCGACCATATATAGAAACTCCTCAATAGGACCGCATCGTTCCGTATCTTACACGTATCCGACACAACATTTTCCTGACACTCATTGTTAGATATGATCATAACAATTGTAATTACACAAAATAAAAAGGGTTATTCTTGTATGTAAAGTTTGGGTTCAAAGTTTGCACCCTTGTATCTTGGCAAATTTAAGGTAATACTGTAATCGATATTTTGCTACTAAAATTAACTAAAAGTAAAAAATATTTTGAGAAATTACCGAATTACCGAAATGTTATACTTCATTGTAAAGCTGTATTTTCTTCCATTCTATTTTAATTTGTAAGGTATGGGCGGATAATTGTCTCTAACACAAAAATTGCCAAACTTGTGAAACTAGTTTTATACTTCCTCATACACAAGAAGCCTTACAACTGGCTAATGATATCTACATAATTATATTTGTGTGTAGTTTTTGATTTTTATATGTAGTGTGTGGTTCTAAAAGAAGACCTTAATCTTATTCAATTCCAAGTATCCAAGTATTGTTCGAGTACAATCTGGAAATGTTAAACTAAAAGTGATGACAGTGATAAGTAACTGTTGGACATCAAACTTGGAATTACTGTAACTGATCATACCTACTGATATTGCGCCATTAATCCTAAAAAATAAATACATCAGAATATTTCCTGTACCATACCTATATTCAACAAAATTGCAGGAAAGATAACATGTTCAAAAAAAATTCAAAATAGAACTCTTCTGCCAGACCGTCTGGCGAAAATTGGACAGGGTGGGTTGGGGTCCGGTCCAGAAGCAGTGGGTTAGAAATGAGGGTAGGTTATGTACACAAACAATCACACTACAATAAACTACCCACAAAACAGAACAAGGAAACTAAACTACCAACACAACCAAGCCACACAACCAAGCAACCAAGCCACACAACCAAGCTAGCAAGCTGCCAAGCCACCCACCCAGTGGCGGATCCACATGGGAGCCACTCGGTAATCTCCCCCTTCACAACTAGGTGGAGGAACTCGTCATCCCGACGATCCGCCTGCAGTACTCAAACTTTTTCCTTGGTAGAACCTTCGTGAGCATGTCCGCTCTATTGTCATCAGTATAGACCTTCTCAAGCATCGCGTCCTTCTTCTCAACCATATCCCGTATCCAATAATACCGAGTCTCGATGTACTTGGACCGGCTATGAAAGGTCTGATTCTTCACAAGGTGAATAGCACTCTGACTGTCGCAAAGCAAAGTATACTGCTCTTGCTTCAGTCCCATTTCCTGCAACAGCTTTTTCATCCACAGCAACTCCTTGCAAGCCTCCGTCGCCGCAATGTACTATGCCTCTGTCGTCGACAAGGCAACACACTTCTGCAATCGGACTGCCACGATACCGCTCCTCCAGCAAACATCATCACATAGCCCAAAGTCGATCGCCTCGTGTCTACATCTCCAGCCATATCAGCGTCGGTATACCCAACCAGCTTCGGCTCGTCACCACCAAAAGAAAATCTCCAATCAGTAGTGCCCTGAAGGTATCGTAGAATCCACTTGACCGCACTCCAATGTACCCTTCCAGGATTTGAAAGATACCTGCTAACTGTGCCAACTGCATGAGCGATGTCTGACCTCTGTAACGCCCCAGAACCAGAATACTGGAGAGCGGGGGCGTACATAGCCAGCTACGTATATTGAAGGGCAACCTACCTCGCTATACGGTCACGGCTGTCTAAATACATGAGGTTTTAACTACAAGCTAACAGTCTCCTATGGTCATGAACAAGCCTATTGTCTCAATCTCAAGCAAGCAATAATGGTTACAAGATGTCAGAGCACCAAATATATAATAGCAAGGCGTCCCATACATTATATATTGGATGATCATGAAGCTAGTCGTACAAAATATCAAGACTAGCAAGAGTCCAGTCATACATGATCAACCCTAGGATCAGTCAATCATGTTACAGCCCGTAGGCAGACAGTAAATAAAGATGCAACTGAGCTAACACGTGCTCGTCGGCTAAACGCCTCAAAAGAATAATTTTACAATTAAGTGGGAGGATAAAAAGAAACCCACTCGTTGCCAGGATTACGCCTGGTGGTCACCATCTGGCTGGAAGACAGGTAGATCCTCTGGTGCTGCTCCGATATCTGGCCATACAAAACCAGCTGGGTCAGACCCCAGAAAGAGCAAGTGCCACAAAGGAGGCTTCACTTAGGAACTAAAACCAATATATCACAATAGAGTATTAAAGATAAATAATAAATAAAGAACTGATAATAATAGAGATAACAACAGTAAACTGAGTACGAAGAAACCATTCAAGTAGCCAGGTCACAACCCTTATACCAAATAAGGACCGGGGTTGCAGCCCTTCACCTGAATAGAAACCCGTCTCAATACTATTGGTAAGTAAAATATGATTAGTCTTGGCATAGGGTAAAATAAGACAATAAACGAAGAGAGGATAAGGAACTGCTCCGGAAGCCAGGTTACAACTCTTAAACCAAACAAGGTCCGAAGTTGTAACCCTTCGCCTGAACAGAACCTTGCCCCTGATCTTTATTGTCAATGTAAGCATAAATAGTCATGGTATTAAGGTAAGGTAAAACATGACGAACGTGGCATGGGGTTGCGATAAGACAATAAACGAAGAGAGGACACAGAACTGCTCCGGGAGCCAGGTTACAACCTTTAAACCAAACAAGGACCGGGGTTGTAACCCGTCGCCTGAACAGAACTGGTCCCCTGTGTCACGCCCCGATCCAGGAAATCGCTCGTCCTCGCTAGATTTTACCCGAATCATCGTCCTCACTGGGGCGTGATGCCGCACGAGCCTGAAATTGCGCTCGTGCAAGGCAAGATAACGGTTCACATAGTGATTATCTCAAATTCGTAACATAAGAAGCGGAAGGAAACAAGAATACAATAAGAATCTCTTTTATTAATAATGAACTGAAGGTTACAAGGCTCTGAATAGCCCAACTTAATATGCCAATTGGCTACAACGCTCATGATCTCTCTAGCTCACAAAGAATTACATTGTTCCATACATTATGCCTCTTTATAGCCACCAAGTAGTCTTCGACCGAACATCTCCATGTCGCAAGTCCGAACGCCTATGCGGTAGCTCCTCTTGAACACCAAGGACTCCATGCCTCGGCACGTCCAAGTCAAGCTCCGTCCCGAGCCGAACATACCCGAACCTGCACACAAACTAGTGGGGGATTAGTGCTTTCGTCCTCGCTTCGCACTGATCAAGACCCGCTCGTACCCAAACCAAACACTAAATATCTTTAGTGAAACATACATCATTATTTGGTGATCTTTCTACTTAGCCTAAGGATCAGTTTCATGGTAATACTTAAACATAGCATCTTATCATAAATGTGTCCAATACCGTGTTCCTACGGCAGATATAGTTAGACATAATATGAACATAAACATAGTGTTTGTGCGCATCTCCGTCCCATTTTCCTTAGCCTGCACTGGTTAGAACTTACGTAAGAAACCATATAATTCACGCAACATTCCAATCATAAACTTAGACAATGCATAAGGGTCGCAGGCCCTGCGCCTGCACCCAACTCTCATCTCAGTCCACCGGCCCTATCTATATGAAGGTCACGGTGTTTCGCACCGTAATGGACTTGGCATCTCTTATGCGTAAGCCTACGATCACTTCGATACGGGTTGCTAGCCCAGTATCCGAAGGATCCCAAACTTACGGATATCATAGCTTATCACAGCACTGGACGGCCGCAATCCGTCCGAATGTTGTGCACCATAAATACCACACATAATTTCCTCCTAGGCCGAACGGTCCCGGTGCCCCGGCGTAATCGTCCGAGGGAAGCCGCACCCGTACACGGGCCATCCAAGTCCATTGACCATGCAATACGTACCATAGCATACAAATCATATTATTCCAACCAATCCTCCGTTCCATAAACATAGTCTCGCACCATAAACATATTCGCGTCTCATAAATATAATTCACCATCCATATGGGGAGCTCCGTCGGCGTTATGCCCCAACACATCCATATTGATGCACGACGCCCAACGGCTTAGTCATCTCGTACTCATATTCAACGCGTACCATTTGTAAGTCATTCTCAAGCCTAGTTCCGTAGTTACTTAGTTATTCCTTAGCTTCCGTGCCCGGGGGCACGCTCAGCGCCGTAATCAATGTTCTACGCCTAGTGTTCAATGTTCTCGGAGCTGTGCACATGATGCACATCTCAATATCGTCTTTCAATGTTCTACCATCATTGCCCTACCGCGACTCGTACACTTGATGTACGTCGCTTCAATTGTTCGATTGTTCAATGTTCTATCTTAGTGTTCGACACATACTGAGACCTTTACTCGCCGAGCCACGCTCGCTAACTCGATAACATCTTACGCATACAATGACATATTTTATTAGACGTGAAGGAATAGGGAGAGAGAGTCAAGAACCCGTCCACCTTAAGCCGATACGCCTTGCCGTCTGGTCGATTGAAGCGTCTCGCTTCCATAACTCGATCGCATAGCTAACTGTCACGCCCCAGTACCGAAATACGGAGACGGACTAGGCCAGCTACTCCATATGAGGTACGTAACGTCATACGACGATCGTGGCTGTCGGGAGACTAGGGGGTACATGCTACAATCAAGTCTCATATGGTCCCACAGAGTTCTATGTCTCAATCAATCAAGTCACATCAGCAATTAAATAAACATTAAAGATAAAGCAGTAAGGCGCCCCCGACGCTTCATCAAAATGGTCATGAGAGACTAGTTTTATAATTTAGCTATCTCAGAGAGTCAGGAGTACAAAATTATACACAGCTGCAGTCTGTTTAATTACAATTATACATTGACACAAAATATCAAGTAATCCGGCTAACAGGTGCCGGTGGCTAAACGCCGCACAAAGTATAAGCAGGAGTGGTGGAGAAGAAACCCACTCGAGTCCCTGAACCGCCATGCTCCTAGTATGCACCATGGATGTCAGGAAGGAAGATCGTGTCCTCCGGCTCTGCTACGAGATCTGGCCAAACAAAACCAGCGGGGTCAGCCCCGAATAGCAAGTACCGCCAAAGGGGCACAAGAGTTAAGATTAAGAACCCAGTTAATAGAATGATTGATAATAGTAATACTTATGCTACTATCATAGGATAGCGCAACATCCTCGAACCCATATGGCACCCTTACAACCAAACAAGGACAAAAGGTGCCGCATGGAGTCGGGACGTGTCGTACTCTATAACTTTTACATAAGTTAAAATGTAGAAACAATAAAACCTCCTGATCGTGACTTCGGTCGATAGCCTATCGTAGCACAATAACCAACCCAACAATCAAACAAGAACATGGGTTGGATCATGTACCATGATAGACCATATTCCTCAGTCATTCACAGAAGCAACACTTCACAACCAGAATAAGTCTTCCGTTCATAACTTCGGTCCACAGCCTGTCATAGTACGATAACCAACCCAACAATCAAACAAGAACATGGGTTGGATCACGTACCATAACAGTCCGCTTCCCTCAGTTATTCGCAGAAGGTAATAGGATACAAGCAAGTCGTTTCTACGGCCAATCAAGTCTACGAGTTTCTAGTGGGACGAGGTTATCCTCGCGTCATGTTATTAGAAATCCTCAGATCGTATCTTTCCAGCAAGGCTAGCCAACCCAGGGGTTCGCGTAGACAGATATTATTGAGCACAGGTCCCTCGTAAGGCCACCTTGCCAAAACATATAATATATAGCAGGAATTAATCGGATACAGTCATCCACTCGTTGCAGATGATACAGTATCCGTGGAGACAAGCCGGTGCGTCGAGACAATATCTCAAGGCGGCTGGTGTAACACGATCTCGGGATTCTGCCCTCCCCATGCATCTAGTATATTTAGTTGCCTAGTTTAACCCTAGGTGAAATCTTGACTCACATGCTGTGGCCTGCATGATTATCCTCCTAAAGTCGTACTCTAGTATGAGTACCCCAAGAGAGGATCCATGTCAATCAGTATGTCAACATGTTCTACCCTCCTTAGTGTAATGCATCATTACAAATACGCCACGTGGAGTTACGAGTCATTTGTCGAGCATGAACAAGAACTGGGACATTCAGGTACATGTATCAGGTAGGAACACTTTGTTCACCGGGGTCACATGATTAGTGCTCATATCATGCTCAGGACAAAAGACGTAAGGATATATAGCTTACACAAACATTTACATATATATATAAGCAATATAAAATAAAAATAATATAAAATATAGGGGAGTCCAGGTCAGGGCGCGCTGGGTCAGAGCGCGCTGGATCAAAGTATACCGGGTCAGAGTGCGCTGGGTCAGAGTGCGCTGGGGTCAAAGTGCGCTGGGGTCAAAGTGCGCTGGGTCAGAGTGCGCTGGGTCAGAGTGCGCTGGGGTCAAAGTGCGCTGGGGTGGGTCAGGCTCCTAGCGCCAAGAGGCGCTGGGCCACGAGAGAGCTGCGCCCATCGCTAAAAAGCGCTGGGCCAAGGGCTGCGCGCGCCAACTGCTTCAGGGTCATCTCCTTCCTCTTGGCTGAGAGCAAGAACATCATGAGCCCTAAAACTTCTAAGGACCATAAAATCCTCATCCTAAGCCCAAATTGGGACTTCTATAGGTCAAAATGGGGTAGAACAAAATTCCCTACAACATGGAACAATCAAAACTTAAAAATAATGAAGTTTGCTAGATCAAAACCAAGAAAATCCGAAAATAGTTAAAATTTAGATCTACAAAAATTAAAGCTTCAAAATGGAAAGTTTCAAGTTCTAAACTAGTATAGATTGAGGAGAAGAACATATTTTGACAAATAATTTTGTAAGAAAACGTTAACAAAAATTTATGGATCTATCTCTTGAGCAAGTTGGCACTTGCCTTGGTTGGTGGAGGAAATAAATGAGAGGAGAGAGAATGAGATGAGTTATATATAAAATCTTGAACCCAAGGGTTCATGATGAACCATGGGTGAACCAAAATAGGTTACCCAAATGAGCCAAAACTGTAGGCCCAAATACAGAAAATAAATTATGAAATAATATTTTGTCGAATATTTTGGAAAATGCATGAAGAAATACAGCATAATAAATATCGTATAAATACAAGGTAAATATAATTTATCGGTTTACGTATTAGAATACGTATTCCAGGATCGGGGAGTGACATCTCTACCCTTCTTAGAAAAATTCCGTCCTCGGAATTCCAGCCAAGACAGGATAGTAAAATCAGGGCAAACAAGGCACAATCATGTACAAGTTAACTATCATAGCAGTTATTATCATACATCACAAAGTACAAAACATGCAGGTGCAGATAAGCGTGGAATCGTGTCAATAAGGCGTAAAAATATACCTCATTAGTCAAACAAATGCGGATACCGAGATCTGATCTCGTCCTCGCGCTCCCAGGTTGACTCTCCCGAAGAGTGATGGTTCCAAGAAACACGGACAAGGCTTATCGTCCGATTCTTGAGTACCTTCTCTCGCCGGTCCAAAATAGATACGGGTTGTTCCTCGTAAGTTAGGTCGGTACCAACGACTAACTCAGAATGATCGAGGACATGACTCGGGTCCGGGACATACCTACGTAATTGGGACACATGAAACACATCATGTATGCCAGTTAACGAAGGCGGAAGGGCAAGTCGATAAGCCACATCGCCTACCTGAGCGAGAATCTTAAAAGGACCAACGTATCTTGGACTAAGCTTTCCTCGGGTTCCAAATATGATGAAACTCCGAGTAGGCAAAATCCGCAGAAACACTTGGTCGCCAACTCTGAACTCTAGAGGCCTACGATGCTGATCTGCCCAATGACGATGTCGGTCCTGTGCAACTCGAAGGCGCTCTCTGACCAACTTAACTATCTCCACAGTCTGCGTGATCATCTCTGGCCCCAACAACTTTCGTTCTCCGACGTTGTCCCATGCCAAAGGGGACCTGCACTTCCTTCCGTACAATGCTTCAAACGGGGCCATCTGAATGCTAGCCTGATAGCTGTTGTTATAGGAGAACTCCACTAGATGAAGGTGATCCTCCCAAGATCCGCCAAAATCCAAGGTACACGCTCGTAGCATATCTTCTAACGTCTGAATGGTTCTTTCTGATTGCCCGTCGGTTTGTGGATGATAAGCAGTACTGAATCTTAACTTTGTTCCCAAACTTTGGTGTAAGCTCCGCCAAAAATAAGAAGTAAACCGCGTATTCCGATCTGATACTATACTAACTGGAACACCGTGCTGCCTTACTATCTGCTTCATGTATATTTCTGCTAACTGCTCAGTAGTCTGTCCAACTCGGAAGGAAAGAAAATGAGCGACCTTCGTGAGTCGATCTACTATTACCCAGACTGCATTCTTACCAGTCGGGGATCTAGGTAAACCGGTCACAAAATCTATCGTGATGTGCTTCCATTTCCATTCTGGGATAGGAAGCGGTTGTAGCAATCCTGCTGGTCTCTGCTGCTCGGCTTTCACCTGCTGACATACCAGACACTTGGATACAAATCTCGCTCTCTCTCTTTTCATGCCATTCCACCAAAAGTACTGCCTGATATCTCGATACATCTTCGTTCCTCCTGGATAAATGGAGTAAATAGAACTATGAGCTTCGGACATAACTTCTTGCCGAAGGTCTCCACTCGGTACACAGAGTCTGTTTCCAAACCTGAGCGTACCATCTTCATGAATCACTAACTCCTTCCTACGGCCTGATTCACACTCCGACCGCAACTTCTGAATCTGTGGATCTCCTGCTTGTGCTGCCCTTATCCTCTCTACTAAGGTTGACTGAATCTGTATACTGGTCATTCTTCCTATATCCCTTGGCAAAACTACTTCGATTCCCATACTCTGAAGGTCTTCTAAAATATGCTTCTACGAGGTCAAGATAAAGGTACTGTCTCGCCTACTCAGCGCATCTGCAACTATATTCGCCTTGCCTGGATGATACTGAAGATCTAAATCAAAATCCTTCAGCAGTTCTAACCATCTTCTTTGCCTCATGTTCAAATCTCGCTGCGTGAATACGTATTTCAAACTCTTATGATCAGTATAGATCTCTACCCGATCCCCGTATAAATAATGCCTCCACAACTTGAGTGAAAACACCACAGCTGCTAACTCCAAATCGTGAGTCGGGTAATTCTTCTCATGGTCTCGAAGCTGCCGAGACGCATATGCTATCACCTTTCCGTGCTGCATCAATACACATCCAAGACCCTTTCCTGATGCGTCACAATATACTGTAAAGCCTCCCGCTCCTACTGAAAGCGTCAAGATCGGGGCTGAGATCAATCTCTTCTTCAATTCTTTAAATAATGCCTGACAGCTAGCTGACCAAACAAACTCTACGTCCTTGTGCGTCAAACGCGTTAAGGGCGCAGAGATCCTGGCAAAGTCTGCCATAAACCTTCTGTAGTAACCAGCTAATCCTAAGAAACTTCGCACTTCTGCAACCGTTCTCGGGACCGGCCAATGCTCTACGGCCTCAATCTTATTCGGATCCACTGACACTCCTGCCCCAGAAATTATATGTCCCAGGAACGAAATGTGGTCTAACCAGAATTCACACTTGTCAAGCTTCGTATAAAGTTGATGCTCCCTCAATGTCTGCAAGACAGTCCTAAGATGTTTCTCATCTCCTCTTCACTGGTGGAATAGACAAGGATGTCATCTATGAACACCACCACAAATTTATCCAAATACGGCAGAAAGATGCTGTTCATTAAGTCCATGAATACTGCGGGGGCGTTGGTTAGTCCAAAGGGCATTACTAAAAACTCATAATGCCCATATCTAGATCTGAATGTTGTCTTCGGTATGTCTTGCTCCCGGACTCTTACTTGATAGTATCCCGACCGAAGATCGATCTTGGAAAAGACGCTGACCTTGCTCAACTGGTCAAACAGGTCATCAATCCTTGGTAGTGGGTACTTATTCTTCACCGTTACTGCATTCAGCTTGCGGTAGTCGATGCACATCCTCGTCGACCCATCCTTCTTGGGAACTAGAATCACTGGCGCAGTCTTGGGCGATTTACTGTCTCGGATGAATCCCTTAGACTTCAACTCTTCTTCATGTTGATACAACTTATCCTATTCTGACGACGACATTCTATAAACTCTGTCTGTAATAGGCTTCGCTCCAGGGTTCAACTCAATGCTAAATTCTACCTCTCTGACTGGGGGTATCCCTGGGAGCTCATCAGGGAAGACGTCAAAAAAATCTTCGACCACTCTCGGAATCTGTCCTGGCTCTGACACTGCTGCTGAGATGACGCCTCCGGCCTGATTCTTCAAGGTTCGAGTAAAGATGAACTGTTCCATCCCAGGAACGCTGAATATGACCCTACCTCCTCTACAATCAATTATCGTATGACTGTCTCTCAACCAGTCCATGCCAAGAACAACATCAAAATTCCCCATAGGGAATTCAATCAATGATACAGGCAGTAAATGCCCACACACCTCTACCGGACATGAAAAGCACACTCTACTAACTTCTACGAGCCCATTGTCGGTGAGTATATCCATCCTCTCCGGCAATGCCTCAAACTCTAATCCAATCCGTGTAGCATATTGTGCAGAGATGAATGAATGAGTAGCGCCTGAATCAAATAATGCTACAGCGGGAAATGAGGTGACGAGAATTTTACCTGCCACCACGTCACTAGACGCTAGAGCCTCTCCCAAGGATAATGTGAGAGCCTGGCCCTGGCCCCGCGGAGCCCCTTGTTGCGGCCTTCCTCGACCATGTTGTTGCTGCCTCTGAGGGCCTCCGGCTTCCTGTGCTTGGCGAAACATCTGAGCCTGCGTTGGTAGACGCTGGGCTAGGGGCCTTACTGCTAATACTGACCCTCCACTCGGGGTTGCCACCGGAGCTGGCAATGCTGGAAACTGCTGAGCTGGCCCTCCTGGCCTCTGCATCATAGGACAGGTGAAAATACGGTGGTCTGAACTACCACACCTCAAGCATAAGCCATTCGCTGACCGACACACCTCCCTCGTGTGCCCTACCTTTCCACAGAATGTACAGCCCTGGGGTGCTCCCTGACGCTGCTGTTGGTTCCTCGGCTGCTGATGCCGAACTGACGCTGTATTAGTTGACACGGCCGTCCTCCGCGGTGCTCCTGCCTCATGAATACGTACACCGGGTGCTGGTGCCGATGTTCGCTGCATTACTCCTCCTCCAACCTGGGAATGAGATCTCTTCTGACCCCCTGTCCTCGATGCCAACCTCTGCTGGGTAAGCTCGTACCTCCGAGCGGCCGTCAAAACAGCGTCAAACATCTGGTAGTCGTGTCCCTCCACAAGCTGCAATAATTCCAAATAAAGTCCCTGTTGGAACCTCATAGCTTTCTCTGGCTCCGTTGCCACCATTGCTGGTACGAAAAGGCACAATTTGCAGAACTCTGCTGCATACCCATCTACGGTCTTGCCTGCTTGCTTGAGACTAATAAACCTCTGCTGGAGCTCATATCGAGCTACTATGCCAAAATACTTGGCCTTAAATCTTTCACTGAAGGTGGTCCAACGAACAGGGCGTCTTATACCAACTTCTTCTGATGCCCACCAGTCGCGGGCAAGATCCTGAAGTACTAATTTGACCTGATCAACCTTTTCATCATCTGGAACCTTGGCTGCCACAAGAATGGCTTCGATGTCTTGAATCCATGCATCCGCAGTGATGGCATCCTCAGTGCCATCAAAATACCTCGAGTTCAAGCGACGGAACCTTCCTGATGCTCTCGAGTCAGCCCCGGCACTCCTCTCAAGAGCTAACTGAATCCCTTGGTTCAGCAACACGTTCTGCTCCTGCTGCTGAGTCTGTTGCTGTTGGTGAGTGACAAGATACCCCCGGATGATCTCCAGGAGTGCTACGGCATCTGGTACTGCCGTCGCTGCTGGTGCCGCAGGAGTTTCAATAACCTGCGGCTCTGCTGCCTCTGGTCCCACTTCTGCTTGTGTGTGCCCTGGGGAAGGTTCTCTCCCCTGTTGGTGCCCAGTCGAGCCATGCTCTTGCTGCTCTTCCTCATGGGCCTCACCCGCTACTGAGAATGAAGCACCCCTATAGAGAAGGATATAAGATTATCAAGTCCGGACGAGGAAGATTTCGAGGATGCAAGTCAGGTTAGAGATCAAGGCAATGACAGAAAATTCGAAACAGAATTTCAAGGGGAACAAGTTTTGATTGAGACTCCTAATAATTCGCAATACCCCACAAGTCTGAAAAACAGACCTGCATGGGCCACCACTAAAACCTTGTCACGCCCCAGTACCGAAATACGGAGACGGACTAGGCCAGCTACTCCATATGAGGTACGTAACGTCATACGGCGATCGTGGCTGTCGAGAGACTAGGGGGTACATGCTACAATCAAGTCTCCTATGGTCCCACAGAGTTCTATGTCTCAATCAATCAAGTCATATCAGCAATTAAATGAACATTAAAGATAAAGCAGTAAGGCGTCCCCGATGCTTCATCAAAATGGTCATGAGAGACTAGCTTTATAATTTAGCTATCTCAGAGAGTCAGGAGTACAAAATTATACACAGCTACGGTCTGTTTAATTATAATTATACACTGACACAAAATATCAAGTAATTCGGCTAACAGGTGCCGGTGGCTAAACGCCGCACAAAGTATAAGCAGGAGTGGTGGAGAAGAAACCCACTCGAGTCCCCGAACCGCCATGCTCCTAGTATGCACCATGGATGTCAGGAAGGAAGATCGTGTCCTCCAGCTCTGCTACGAGATCTGGCCAAACAAAACGAGCGGGGTCAGCCCCGAATAGCAAGTACCGCCAAAGGGGCACAAGAGTTAAGATTAAGAACCCAGTTAATAGAATGATTGATAATAGTAATACTTATGCTACTATCATAGGGTAGCGCAACATCCTCGAACCCATATGGCACCCTTACAACCAAACAAGGACAAAAGGTGCCGCGTGGAGTCAGGACGTGTCGTACTCTATAACTTTCACATAAGTTAAAAGGTAGAAACAATAAAACCTCCTGATCGTGACTTCGGTCGATAGCCTATCGTAGCACAATAACCAACCCAACAATCAAACAAAAACATGGGTTGGATCATATACCATGATAGACCATGTTCCTCAGTCATTCACAGAAGCAACACTCCACAACCAGAATAAGTCTTTCGTTCATAACTTCGGTCCACAGCCTGTCATAGTACGATAACCAACCCAACAATCAAACAAGAACATGGGTTGGATCACGTACCATAACAGTTCGCTTCCCTCAGTTATTCGCGGAAGGTAATAGGATACAAGTAAGTCGTTTCTACGGCCAATCAAGTCTACGAGTTTCTAGTGGGACGAGGTTATCCTCGCGTCATGTTATTAGAAATCCTCAGATCGTATCTTTCCAGCAAGGCTAGCCAACCCAGGGGTTCGCGTAGACAGATATTATTAAGCACAGGTCCCTCGTAAGGCCACCTTGCTAAAACATATAATATATAGCAGGAATTAATCGGATACAGTCATCCACTCGTTGCAGATGACACAGTATCCGTGGAGACCAGCCGGCGCGTCGAGACAATATCTCAAGACGGCTGGTGTAACACGATCTCGGGATTCTGCCCTCCCCATGCATCTAGTATATTTAGTTGCCTAGTTTAACCCTAGGTGAAATCTTGGATTCACATGCTGTGGCCTGCATGATTATCCTCCTAAAGTCGTACTCTAGTACGAGTACCCCAAGAGAGGATCCATGTCAATCAGTATGTCAACATGTTCTACCCTCCTTAGTGTAATACATCATTGCAAATACGCCACGTGGAGTTACGAGTCATTTGTCGAGCATGAACAAGAACTGGAACATTCAGGTACATGTATCAGGTAGGAACACTTTGTTCACCGGGGTCACATTAGTGTCATATCATGCTCAGGACAAATATATAGCTTACACAAACATTTACATATATATATAAGCAATATAAAATAAAAATAATATAAAATATAGGGGAGTCCAGGTCAGGGCTCGCTGGGTCAGAGCACGCTGGGTCAAAGTGCACTGGGTCAGAGTGCGCTGGGTCAGAGTGCGCTGGGGTCAAAGTGCGCTGGGGTTAAAGTGCGTTGGGGTCAAAGTGCACTGGGTCAGAGTGCGCTGGGGTCAAAGTGCGCTGGGTCAGAGTGCGCTGGGTCAGAGTGTGCTGGGTCAAAGTGCGCTGGGTCAGAGTACGCTGGGGTCAAAGTGCGCTGGGGTGGGTCAGGCTCCTAGCGCCAAGAGGCGCTGGGCCACGAGAGAGCTGCGCCCATCGCTAAAAAGCGTTGGGCCAAGGGCTGCGCGCGCCAACTGCTACAGGGTCATTTCCTTCCTCTTGGCTGAGAGCAAGAACACCATGAGCCCTAGAACTTCTAAGGACCATAAAATCCTCATCCTAAGCCCAAATTGGGACTTATATAGGTCAAAATGGGATAGAACAAAATTCCCTACAACATGGAACAATCAAAACTTGAAAATAATGAAGTTTGCTAGATCAAAACTAAGGAAATCCAAAAATGGTTAAAACTTAGATCTACAAAAATTAAAGCTTCAAAATGGAAAGTTTCAAGTTCTAAACTAGTATAGATTGAGGAGAAGAACATATTTTGACAAATAATTTTGTAAGAAAACATTAACAAAAATTTATGGATCTATCTCTTGAGCAAGTTGGCACTTGCCTTGGTTGGTGGAGGAAATAAATGAGAGGAGAGAGAATGAGATGAGTTATATATAAAATCTTGAACCCAAGGGTTCATGATGAACCATGGGTGAACCAAAATAGGTTACCCAAATGAGCCAAAACTGTAGGCCCAAATACAGAAAATAAATTACGAAATAATATTTTGTCGAATATTTTGGGAAATGCATGAAGAAATACAGCATAATAAATATCGTATAAATACAAGATAAATATAATTTATCGATTTACGTATTAGAATACGTATTCCAGGATCAGGGAGTGACACTAACTCCCGGACTTAGCCATTCCTTTGAACTACTCGGTTGATTTGGCCTATTGCGCCCATGCCATAATCCGTTGCAAGGCCACGATTTGGTTTTGCGGACACTTTATTGCATAAGGCAAAATGTCGATCTCTTATCTTCCACCATAAAAGCATAGCCTGCACACCAGATCAACTAGAATCAGTACTTACTCGAATAGGACTTATCCTTTGCATCGATTCGATCGATAGATTCCAATCGACTTAAGGCTTACCTTTGGCCAACGTAACACTTGTATCGATTCGCATCGATACCTCATCGGGTCAACGCAACTCTTCGAGTCAACGACTCATCGTAATGTACCGTGCGGAGCGGGGCATTACATAATATACCACTCAAAATCAGGTTCGTCCTCGAACCGAAACCAACACTTAATCCAAGTGCCTCGCTAGATCGTTTCACAATCTCGTGCCACTATCATTTGAATCATACAACTTAGTTTGGATCATACACATATTTTAGACGTCCCACCAATATATGCATTTCAGCCAAGCTCAGTTGTAGGATATCGGGACAACTAACAAGCTCAACTTAAATCCTCAAGCATCAATCGGTCCGTACTCGACTTAGTCATATCTTAGCGTATATTCCCAAAATACTCCTCGTATGTGTATTCCATAACATGCGATCATCTTCCAACATCTTGCGCATAACTTAACTCGAAACTATTAGTTCGATCTCATAAGTTTCTCGCCGGCCACCTAACACTCGTATTGCATCGAGTCATTGCGCATCCGATCACGACAATTCTCTGCAACGCCTATTCGCCCAACCGTTTGCCTATCTCTCACATAACTCAAGTCTTTCATCCAATCATTCATAACATTTTTGCCTTAACGACATGGACTAAGTCCACATGTCACAAATTCCCTTGCCTACAATCCGCACTAAGTCTCGCACACAACTATCCCAATACAACTCACGTTCTCGAACTACCTACGCATTGCGTATGGGGCTACCCCCGCTAGATAACTTATCCAGACATCATGCTCGCATTCTCCCGACACAAGAGGTCAACTTGAGTCTACGATTCTCAAAGGCAACAATCTTTCCGACTCAAGGTCTCTTACGATACGCTCGTCTCTGATTCTCGACTGAGCACGAATCCTTTACTCAATTTTGAATCAATCCCGACTAGTTCGTTTCATAACATAGATCGTACGCTCAAACACACATAGCCTAACCGTTACTCAAATCGATCAACGACGCAACTCTTAGGGTCGTTCTTACTATTCGTCACTCTCGCGTATTACAAAAATCCTTGCAATCACCTTACCGTATTACTACGCTAAGCACGTTCCTCAATATCTATTCAATCGTCGACCAACCAAGTCTACTTACGCACTCATTCAATCGGTCATAACTTTTCTATCCGTCTCGATCTAGTCGAAGGCTACTCACTAACTTTCGAAACACGATACTCGCTCGCTTAGACTTATCCTCAACATGCACTACATCATTTCTTATCCTCGACTAAATTTCTTATGCGACTTCTTTAGGGTCATCCTATGGGACTTCAACATTCACTTGATTTGGCGGTCAAGTCTTCTAGGGTCATCTGCCCCGAAACTACGCTCGATAATTGAAGATCATCAACGAGGGACAGTTACAACGAACCATGCTATATCCTATCGCGGAGCCAAATCAATTTTCGACAATTCCTATGGGACTTTACCCAATCCGACATACCAATCCATAATTTCTCTACTCCCGCACAACTGATGCGTTGTTGCTACTCAAATGACTCATGCGCTTGTACGCCGTTGCTACTCGAATCACTCATGCATTACCGTCGACTATCTCTGCTAGTCGCATGACATCTACTCGCCTCAAATCCGAGTTTACCTATTTGTAATCATAGTCTGACACATTCCTTACTCATCGAAACCATCCTTGAACAACTTTCGCATCAAACCACAAGTCAAATCTAATTTGCCACGCCTTGCAAGTTCGATCATCCCCGCTGGATGAATCACCATACCAGCGCTCACGCGAAATAATCGCCCTAATTTGGCGTGACGCATGTGCGATGCTGGAGTTGCACTCGCATAAGACAAGAATGTCAACATTGTGGTTATCCTCGAAACAATCAAGCACTTTCATTTTCTTCCGAGTAACATCCATCGACTCTCAAATTCTTCGAAGCATTCCTACCGTTATCATCCAACTGCCATCAACTTAACTTGCATCTTATTCAACCAACAACAATGCTCAACATAATCTTCGTTCATTCGATCAAAGTATCCCCGGGTTATTACATATCGTCTTTGATACGCCTCAATACCATCGTCGATATACATAACTTGAACATCTTCCTTTCTTATAAACTCAAATTCGTTGCAATCACTGTTATCATCTGAACTTGAATACTAAACCAGTCTTGCGCACATCAAGATTCATTCCGTTATAACTACCACGATCATGACACAATTTCCAATTTACATACCCATTCTCATATCCCTAACTCGTACTTTCAAATCGTGCTATTCGACTCATCGCACTAACCCAAATTCGTTCGCACGATTTCTTCGTGCCTACTCAATTCGTTTCGAAGAAGTCTCCATACTAACTCAACATAAGTTTGACCAGGTCGACTATTTCCTCCACGTAATATTCTTTCGCTATGCTCAACTTATCGTTTGATTTACACTTAGCGAATCCTCGTCCGACGTATCATCCATAGGTATGACTTTGCACATAATCGTTCAACTCAATTCATCGAAGCATACTTGTATCGACTTCTCTCAAGTCATTCCCACTCAAGTCTCGGTATTACTCCGTCCATTGCGGACAAACCTATCGTAACAACATAATCGTCTCGACAAAGTCTATCGCAAGTCACCAACCGGCTTAACATAGATATCGCTAAGTGGTATCCCATATACCACTCAGGATCGAGCCTATCTTTATCGATACAATACTTCGCTATACTGATCGCATAATTAGTATTGCATATACCACTCGAAATCAGGTCATTACTCGACATCACATTCCGCATAGGTCCGACATCTGTTCCTCAATCAACTATCCCGTATGGCGATCCTTCCAATCCAAGCTCTAGCGTTCGCTCAAGTTTGACACGCATTCACTCTAACCGTATCTTGGCGATCATATCAATCACACCCGCAAGATTCGCTTATTCACATCTCAACGCGACATACGGCCAACATAAACGTTCGCCTACTTCAAAACTAGCTTCAATACGGCCAACTTACAAGTTCGCCTACTCAACTCGACTCGTTATTATCGCATCCACGATTTTCCAATCCCGTTCGTTGCAACTCGTGCAACAACTCATTCTTGATACTTAAGGTCTTTACTCAATCTCGTACAACATATCGCTATCCATTCGCATAGCCATACAATGCGCATCATACCATATCGACTCGTTTGCACTGATGCAACGAACGATTCATGACTTGCTGCACTCCGTGCAACCAACAACATATAACCGTTCGCATAGCAACATAACATGTATCACCTCACATATCGATCCGTTGCACTTCGTGCAACCCACAACAAATATCTTCTCGCACTTCGTGCGACCAACAACACATAACTCCTCGCACTTCGTACGACCAACAACACATAACTTTTTGTATTTCGTGCGACCATTAATACGTATATCACTGCACTTCGTGCAACCAACATCACCATATTCATTGTACTTCGTACGACCAACATTCCATAACCCGTTGCACTTCGTGCAACCAATATTCTTCGATGGCACACGGAGATAGCGCGATAGTCACGACATACTTGTGGCAGACGTACTCACTTAGTATAGACTTATTGTATGGAACATCCAATGTAGCGTCGAGCAGATCCATGAGCCATGCGGTTGCGAAAATAACTTTAGAGTCAACTGAATTCGATAGCGAAGCAACTGAGGGTCAAGAGATTCATGCACGGTCCAAAGGATGGATCCTGGCTCTGATACCAACTTGTCACGCCCCGACCCGGAAAATCGCTCGTCCTCGCTAGATTTTACTCGAATCATCGTCCTCGCTGGGGCGTGATGCTGCACGAGCCTGAAATTGCGCTCGTGCAAGACAAGATAACGGTTCACATAGTGATTATCTCAAATTCGTAACATAAGCAGCAGAAGGAAACAAGAATACAATAAGAATCTCTTTTATTCATAATGAACTGAAGGTTACAAGGCTCTGAATTGTCCAACTCAATATGCCAATTGGCTAGAACGCTCATGATCTCTCTAGCTCACAAAGGATTATATTGTTCCATATATTATGCCTCTTTATAGCCACCAAGTAGTCTTCGGCCGAACATCTCCATGTCGCAAGTCCGAACGCCTATGCGGTAGCTCCTCTTGAACACCAAGGACTCCATGCCTTGGCACGTCCAAGCCAAGCTCCGCCCCGAGCCGAACATACCCGAACCTGCACATAAACTAGTGGAGGATTAGTACTTTCGTCCTCGCTTCGCACTGATCAAGACCCGCTCGCACCCAAACCAAATACTAAATATCTTTAGAGAAACATGCATCATTATTTGGTGATCTTTCTACTTAGCCATAGGATCAGTTTTATGGCAATACTTAAACATAGCATCTTATCATAAATGTGTCCAATACCGTGTCCCTACGGCAGATACAGTTAGACATAATATGAACATAAACATAGTATTTGTGCGCATCTCCGTCCCATTTTCCTTAGCCTGTACTGGTTAGAACTTACGTAAGAAACCATATAATTCACGCAACATTCCAATCGTAAACTTAGACAATGCATAAGGGTCGCAGGCCCTGCGCCTGCACCCAACTCTCATCTCTGTCCACCGGCCCTATCTATATGAAGGTCATGGTATTTCGCACCGTAATGGACTTGGCATCTCTTATGTGTAAGCCTACGATCACTTCGATACGGGTTGCTAGCCCAGTATCCGAAGGATCCCAAACTTACGGATATCATAGCTTATCACAACACTGGACGGTCGTAATCCGTCCGAATGTTGTGCACCATAAATACCATACATAATTTCCTCCTAGGCCGAACGGTCCCGGTGCCCCGGCGTAACCGTCCGAGGGAAGCCGCATCCGTGCACGGGCCATTCGAGTCCATTGACCATGCAATACGTACCATAGCATACAAATCATATCATTCCAACCAATCCTCCGTTCCATAAACATAGTCTCGCACCATAAACATATTCGCGTCTCATAAACATAATCTACCATCCATATGGGGAGCTCCGTCGGCGTTATGTCCCAACACATCCATATTGATGCACGATGCCCAACGGCTTAGTCATCTCGTACTCATATTCAACGCGTACCATTTGTAAGTCATTCTCAAGCCTAGTTCCGTAGTTACTTAGTTATTCCTTAGCTTCCGTGCCCGGGGGAACGCTCAGCGCCGTAATCAATATTCTACGCCTAGTATTCAATGTTTTCAGAGCCGTGCACATAATGCACATCTCAATATCGTCTTTCAATGTTCTACCATCATTGTCCTACCGCGACTCGTACACTTGATGCACGTCGCTTTAATTGTTCGATTGTTCAATGTTCTATCTTAGTGTTCGACACATACTGAGACCTTTACTCACCGAGCCACGTTCGTTAACTCGATAACATCTTACGCATATAATGACATATTTTATTAGACATGAAGGAATAGGGAGAGAGAGTCAAGAACCCGCCCACCTTAAGCCGATACGCCTTGCCGTCTCGTCGATTGAAGCGTCTCGCTTCCATAACTTGATCGCATAGCTAACTCCCGGACTTAGCCATTCCTTTAAACTACTCGGTTGATTTGGCCTATCGCGCCCATGCCACAATCCGTTGCAAGGCCACGATTTGGTTTTGTGGACACTTCATTGCATAAGGCAAAATGTCGACCTCTTATCGTCCAGCGTAAAAGCATAGCCTGCACACCAGATCAACTAGAATCAGCACTTACTCGAATAGGACTTATCCTTTGCATCGATTCGTATAATGCCCCAGAACCAGAATACTGGAGAGTGGGGGCATACATAGCCAGCTACGTATAATGAAATAAAATCCATCCCACTATACGGTCACGGCTGTCTAGATATATGAGGGTTTAACTACAATCCATCAGTCTCTTATGGTCAATAACAAGCCTAATTGTCTCAATCTCAAGCAAGCGAGTAAGTTATAAGATGTACGATCACCAAATATACAATAATAAGGCGTCCCAAATATTACATATCCAGTTGATCATGAAGCTAGTCATTACAAAATGTGAGGACTAGCAAGAGTTTAGTCATACATGATCAACCCTAGGATCTGTCAATCATGTTACAGCCCGTAGGCAGACAATAATAAGGTATACAATACGAGCTAACAGGTGCTCGCCGGCTAAACGCCTCAAAATGAAATTTTTTACAATAGAGTGGGAGAGCAAAAATAAATCCACTCGTTGCCCTGGTCACGCCTGATGGTCACCATCGGGCTGGAAGGTCGGTAGATCCTCTGAGGTAGCTCCGAAATCTGGCCACACAAAACCAGCTGGGTCAGATCCCAGAAAGAGCAAGTGCCACAAAGGAGGCTTCACTTAAGAACTAAAAACCAGCACATTAGAAATATATATATAAAGCAGTTAAAAGGACTGGAAGTAAAAGAATAACAACAGTCATGATGGAGTACGAGAGAACCATTCAAGTAGCCAGGTCACAACCCTTAAACCAAACAAGGACCGGTGTTGCAACCTTTCACTTGAATAGAACTCCGTCTCCAATCTCTGTTGGAAAGGTAAAGCATTACAATCATGACGTGGGGTGCAGTAATACAATAAACAAAGAGAGGACTTAGAACTGCTCCGGAAGCCAGGTTACAACCCTTAAACCAAACAAGGACCGGGGTTGTAACCCTTCGCCTGAACTGAACTTAGCCTCTGATCTTTATTGTTAAGTGTGACAATCATGCGATCAAGCCTGCCACAATCGAGCACTGAAAACCGTACCATACAATTGCTTCCGGCCATTCAATGACTACGGCTTTCTACATTAGCTAGCTAGGATTATCACAACATGCAGTGAGATGTTCCTCCAGCCACAAGCCCTGCAGCTAATCCAGGTTATCCATGCGACTTGGGTTCATTACGCAGTACATTGTCCTTTCTATTTATCAATGAGTTTGGACTTGTGCCCTACTCGTCGGCAGGCTGCAAGTCCCACAATGGTGGCCGGGATAACGGGATCGCCTGTAGCTGGGGAAATCTCTCATGACTACTGAATTATTCTAGTTATTAGCGTTAGCCATTTATAGTGGGTACCCCTGACCGTGGTACTCAGGGATCCCTGTCCTAAACATGATGCAAACATTACCGGTCCAATTATACAAATACAATCACCCACGGTGTCCAGGCCATCTAATCTTGTCATGTCATGCTTACTGTTAGGAGTGTGCCGCGTCGGACCACTATCATGTCATGTCAAAAGTGCACCTCAACGGGTCACCATCGTGTCAGGGAACACACTTAAATTTAAAATGGCACCAGCAGACGTGCAACCGAATTGGCCGTATGCGGCCAATATATGAGCTTTCAAGCAATTGCATGCGAGGCCATACAACAGTGCATATGCGGCTGCAGCAAGCGGCCTGTAATGCATGCAAGCGAGCAATACACATGCGGCTAACAATTAGATGGCCATGCAAAATGCTTAAGTTAATGCATTAAACCATTAATACACTAAAATAAATGCCATGCAAAAGTGCTTAATTTAATGCATTAATGCATTAAAGAAATACTTAAGCTAATACTTGAATAACTAATGTGTTAAAATATTGCCTAAGCAAATGATTAAGTCAAAGCATTAAATAATGTTTAAGCATTTGCTTAAGCTTCCAGCCAAAGCATAATGCTTACGAAAGCATTAAAATAATGCTTATGAATGCTCACAAATGATTCATCCAAAGCATTAAAATAATGCTAATGAATGCTTTCAGCCAAGCATTAAAACAATGCTTACGAATGATTACAAATGATTCATCCAAAGCATTAAAATAATGCTAATGTGTTAAAGCTAATGCTCTGCGGCTCACATGTTTTATATTAATGCCCTGCGGCTGATGCTCTGTGGCTCACATGCATCATAATGCTCACAAATGTGATGCATGCTGCTACCACTAAAGGGGTTAGCACGCCTGTCTTGCATGCACTACTTAATTGCACAAATTTCGTATACGGCTGAGTGACTTTGTATAAGCATGCATGCATTAATTAAATGTATGTAGGGAGTTTGGCCAAGCCTCCTTATGCGGCCAAGATGTTTTACGCCATACAAATAGTTGCATACTGCCATGCGGCTCTTCTTAGAAATTCTCATGCGGCCAAGTTAGCTTGGCAATGTAAGCATAATGCTGAATGCATTAAATAATACAACAAATATAGGGTGCAAAAAAAGTATTTAAAGCAAATGCTATGCGGCTGGCCTTCCAAGAAAATGTATTTAAATATAAATATAACATACATGTGGCTCCCTTTGCTGGGATGGCCATATGCGGCTCTGCTTGGTATTCCAAGCAAATGCACAGGCTAGTGCATTCTTGTGCTAAGGCATTAATTGCCCTAGGCACGTGAATGCTTTTGTTATTAATGCATTTAATGCCAAGGCACTAATGCATTGATTTGACATGTGGCTAAAGCTAAAATGTTGGCATGCATGCATTAATACAACACGTTGGCCATAGGCATGCGGCTATATGCATTAAATGTAACTTTGCTTCATGCGGCTGAGTGCCAAAATGTCCATGCGGCTCAGCAACATTCCATAGGTCAAATTGGACCTAACGAACTTCTCTACAATCATGGTATCATCAACTTAGCAAAATATGCAAGTGTGATGGATCAAAAGTCCTGGAAACCAAAAATACCACAAAGCTAGATCTACAAAATTTAATCATGGAAATGAAAAATGACAAGTACTAAAGTGGTTTAGAAACACATGAGGAAGACAATAGAACAATAAAAATGGACTTCCTCCATGAAGCAAGGTGCACTTGCCTAAGCTCTCCCACTCTCTCTATCTCTCTCTGGTAGTTGAAGAAGTAATGGTGGAGAAGAAGAAGTAAATGAGGAGAGAGAATTGTGTGGTGGGATATTTATTGAAAGTGGTGGTGGTAGGTGGGATTATTTAATAAAAGTGGTGGTAGGTGGGAGTGGTTCACTCAAAACCGAACCATGCAAACCAAGCCGAACCAAGTCAAGTTGGGCCGAACCAACCGAGTAAACATGCAATATGGGTCTAAATACGTACACGTATACCGAGATACGTAATACGAACAATGGTCATTACAACTCTACCCACCTTAAAAGAATTCCGTCCTTAGAATTTAATCAAGTGGTTAGAGATGCAAGGACAAGCTATACTACTCACATGCAAGCTATACTAGTTAAGTAATCAAACAATCATTCATGCAAGCAAGGAATCGAAAACATGAGGCATAAGAAGGATATTATACCTCACGAGTCAAACAGGTCGGGATATCGCGATCGGATATCATCCTCACGCTCCCACGTTGACTCTCCCAAAGAGTGATGACCCCAAGCAACACGGACTAACTTGATAGTCTTGTTCTTGAGTATCTTCTCTCTTTGGTCCAATATGGATACGGGCCTCTCCTCATACGAAAGGTTGGTATTCGGGTCGAATGTCCATTTATGAAGGGTGCACCACATGACTGTGTGCTGGAAATATGCCCTACTCGTCGGTAGGCTACAAGTCCGCTAGTGCGCCCAGATAACGGAATTGCTTGTAGTTGGGAAATCTCTTCATGACTACTGAATTATTCTAGTTATTAGCCGTAGTTGATTTCAATAGGTACCCCTGACCATGGTATTCAGGGTTTCCTGTCCTAGACATGATGCAAGACAGTACTGATTTATTTGTACAAACACAATCGTCCAAGGTGTCCAGGTCAATCATTCTTGTCAGGTCATGTCATGTCATGTTAGCCGTCACAACAGAAATTCGAGATAATCATGTCAGGTATACGTGTCATACCATACCATGTTCAATTATCATTTTTAAACATATTAAATAAATTTATGATTATCAAGTTTATGACAAAAGGCGTAAGGATATAAAATGGGCGTAAGAAATATAAAAAAAAGGGGTAAAGGTGTACGCCATAGGAACTCAAGTCTCTACGCGCGTACTACTACGCTAGACCAAGGGGCCTTCAAGCGTAAAGTGGCTTACGCTAGCAAGAGCAAGGTAAGATAGCTCTACGCGAGCAAGGGTGCATGTGGGTGGGGTTTTACGCTAGCCGGGTTTTTACGCAACTAAAATAATACGCGCGTAAAATTCTACGCGAATGAGATTCTACGCGAGGAAACACTTGAGCGAAACTTTACGCTAGCAAGAGTCTGCTCGAGCCAATGGTTTTTACGCTAGTCGGGCTTTACGCTCGTAAGAGCCGGCTCGAGCTAGGGATTTTACGCTAACTCGATTTTACGCGAGCAGGAGAGTCCCGAGCGTAAAATCGATTAGCTCAGCGTAAAACGAGTACGCTTGGCACGCGATACGTGAGCGTAAAGGGGCACTACACGAACACGTTAAGACGTGAGCGTAAAAGGCTGAATAATACGCTGGCACGTAATACGTGTGCGTAAAACTATATCTTCTCCATATGGCAAGGGCAACATGCGTAAAAGCTCAGAACTCAAGGAAACTCTATCTCGGCCAGGACTTGGTGAAACCCGGCCATCCCAAAACCAAACTTGTGCCAAATCATGAGGCCTACTACATGAAACTCTTAATTTTCGAAAACAAGCTATTTTAGTAGATCAAAGCTAAGAAGGTCGAAAATACTAGACACTTAGATCTATATAAAATGAGCCATGGAATTTGAAAACACTAAATACTAAGAGGCTTAGAATCTTGTAGAGAAGAAAATGGAACAATAAAATGGGAGTTCCTTCATGAAGCAAGTTACACTTGCCTACGGTGAGGGTTCGGTGAGGAAGAAGAAGAGGAAGAGCAGTAATGAAAAAATTGAAGGAAGAGAGAGAAAGGTGGTTGGGGTTAATAAATGGAGATGATGGTGGTAGGTAGGGATTCTCCACTTGGTTCATGATGAACCAAATAAGCAAACCCAAGCCTAGCCGAACCAATCCCAAGGTGAACCAAGCAATGAAAATGCCAAATAAACCAAGCAGGGAGACATACAATTGCGAGTCAAATACGTACACGTATACCAAGATACGTAATACAAACCACAGGCATTACAGCCTTATACACACCATAACATACATAAGGCTCCCCACAGCTGAAGCATATAGAACCCGCTCCATATCTTCTTTTTTGTCTTCGGTAGATGGACACTGCTCCTCAGTGAACTTAAAGTGAGCCGTAAGGGGGCAACTCACTTTCTTCAACCCGTCTACACCGAAACGCTGAAGTACCCGATAAATGTACTTCTTTTGGGACAAGTGTAGCAACTTGGACTCTCTCTCTCTCTCGGCTGATCTCTATCCCAAGAATAGTCTTTGCTGTACCCAAATCCTTCATATAGAAGGCCACGCCTAGTTGGCGCTTCAACTCCGCTATCCTAGTGGCATTCCGACCCACTAATAGCATGTCATCAACATAGAGCAATAAAATGATAAAATCATCCTCGGCAAAGTACCTCACAAATACGCAATGGTCCGAAGTCGTCCGTGCATAACCATGCTCCCCCATAAACGACTCGAACTTCCTGTACCACTGCCTCGGAGCCTGCTTCAAACCATACAAGCTCTTCCTCAACCGGCAGACCAAATGTGACTTGCCCTTCTCACAGAATACCTTGGCTGCTCCATGTATAACTCCTCCTCAAGGTCACCGTGGAGGAATGTCGTCTTCACGTCCATCTGCTCGACCTCCAAGTCGAGATTGCTGCCAATGCTAGCACCACCCGAATAGACGAATGCTTGATGACAGGCAAAAAGATCTCATCATAATCTACACCTTTTTGCTGACCATAGCCTTTAACTACCAGCCTCGCTTTGTATCGAGGGCGAGTAGCATCATCCGTCTGCTTCACTCTAAACACCCATCGATTCTTCAAAGCCTTCTTGCCCTTTGGCAACCGTACCAGCTCACAAGTGGAATTAGCGTGTAAGGAACTCATCTCCTCCTGTATAGCCTCCATCCACTCCTGCTTGTGTTCGTCTTTCATAGCCTATACAAAACTTTTGGGCTCTCCTCCGTCAGCCAATAGCACAAACTCACCCGGTGACTATCTCGTAGATGGTCGACGCTCTTTGTCGCTCCTTCTCAGTGGAGCCACTGGTGCTGGCTGTATATGTCATGCTCCGCTCCTATAGGAGCGATCGTCCTCGCTAAGGCGTGATGCCACACGGGCCTAGGTTGCGCCCGTGCAAGGCCAAGTCCAGAAACGGCCGATTTGAGCTAGGCCACAGAGTTGCACAGAGTGTCCCCATTGCAGCGGAAAGTAAATAAACACAAGTAGAAGCAAATTCGATCTCTTTATTGATATTCATGAAGGTTACAAGTGGCGCTAGGCCGATATTACAAATCGCTCAAGCTCTCTCTCTGAAACATAAAAGGTGCCAAGTGGCTTACAAGATGGAATGATACATGGCGATGTTCCAATACATTATGTCCTGTATATGGTGCTCCAGCTCCTTGCAACGCTCCAAGGCTCAAGAGATAGCTCCGCGCCTTAGCACGTACGAGGAAAGCTCCGCACCCGCCGACGTCTCCTGCTTCTTGCAAGCAGACTGTGGGGTTATCAGTACATTGTTATGCACTGGTGGGGAGGCTAGCTCGCCCACAATGCTATTATACCAAACACGTTGCATTTACTTTCGTGCACCGACTATTCATTGTCTTTCTAATCTTGCCTTAGGGTCAATTTCATGGCACATATCATGACCTATCTCGTGTTGCTGATTTCAAGTGTCGCATGGAAAATGCATGCACGACTTACCCATACTTACCGTCCGGCCTTCCCTGTCCAAAGTAAACCAAGTTAGTCAACAATTTAACATGAAGTAACTTAACGTGATTTATGTAAACATTCAATGTTACGGGCGTGTCCATGTCTCGGGTTCTAACACGTCGTAGGCATGTTCATTCACGTCGTAGGCATGTTCAGAGTGTACATTTCGAGCATGTTCAGGAGGCACATTTCCAGCATGTTCAGGGTGTTATATTTCAAGCATGTTCAGGCATGTTACATTTTGAGCATGTTCATGTTCAGGATGTTACTTTGCAAGCATGTTCAGGAGTGTTACATTTTGGGCATATTCAGGAGTGTTATAATTCGAGCATATTCAGGAGACACTTCATTTAGTTAACTTAGACTACTTGTTTCAATACAAGAACTTGCACGTGGATTGCCACCAGCATAGTCCACTTAATCTACATGCATGGGTCGCTGGCTTTACAAGCCATTTTGGATATATCACGTGGGCATTCTCACCTATCGAAGCGTAATGGCTGGTACACCTTAATAGTTTCTTGAAATGCCTGGCCTTACGTCTCTTTGAGTGGCCGAGCCCCCACTCAAAGCAGCCCGTATGCCCCATGTCTGATTCCGCCTAGGCCGGCCACGGTATTCCCTTCCATCGCCCGTGCCGCAGAATCCTTCCTCAAGACGGCCACGGTATTCCCCCCATCGCCCGTGCCGTTTGTCCACGACCATTTCGTATTTACTTGTCATTTAATATATCGGCTGTCTTGAGCCATAATGCGTTATCGACCAGGTTGGCGTCCGTGCAGCGCGGGTAGCGAGCCCCGTTGCACGTGCCCGTCATACTTGTCGCTAACGTCTTTCATGTCTTATCTTGTATTCACTCTTTCATTTCTTTCTTTCACTTGTTCGTTCATTCACTCATGTTTCATGTATTATTCATTCGTTCATTCATTTTTGATTCATTCATTCACGCATTACGCAACTCCCAGTGTGGGAGTCGCCTTGGCGACCCATCGGTCCCATAGCCTTTCAATGTTGCTATACTATACTCGGAACGACTATGTTGATAGTCTTCCCATTTCATTGTTGTAATCCATTCATTGTTTCATTGTTGAACGCGTACGGGACTTGAACGTAAGCTTGTACCGTAGCACAGCGTAGAGCGCGGTGCGAGAGTTTCTATATTTGCCGAGTTCTTTCCATGTTCTAAACAAGCATGCAAGATGGGATTATTCCCTTAGCTAGGTGCGTTGAGTCATTTATTAGCATGCGCGGGTTATCGCCTAGCGATTCTCGTGATAGTGTCCGTATTGTTATGTTCTAGGCTAAGCACATACGGGTTCATCGGAGCCACCCACCTTAGCGATGTTCGTATCGGCCGAACGATACTCCGAGCGCGCCTTTGAAAGTCTAAGTCGGGATTCATCTTGACGGGCCAATGTAAGCCTTGCATCGATTCTTCATCCGGTCGATGCCAACTCTTCGGGTCGACGGCTCGTTTGAGTCGTTGTACTTGCCGTTTGGATCGGCGTTCCGCTAGGGCGGTGCGGGTCGTTACATAATACACCACTCAAAATAAGTCTCGTCCTCGAGACTTCTTGAGTGCAGGTCATCCTATCATTCCTTAACTCGTGTCGTCGTATTTCTTAGACAATTTCTTCGAACGGCTTTATCGTTCGATGGAATCGAACCATACTTGATATCTTTCTAAGTTCCGTGTCGCACGCGTTTGGTCGATTTTATTGAATAGCCTTTCATTCATTTTATAGTTGATTGTACTTATTCAATTCAAGTATTTCTTCGTCTTGGTTGCTATTTCTCCGTGTCATGGGACGAAAATGGTTTCTCGAGGCACGTTGTAATTCGTCAAATGCAAGGGTCGTAGGCTGAGACAAACTCACTTTTATTTATCTCGGTCATCGAGATGACCCGATTCACTTCTCAAGCGTTTGTGTCCACAAAATTAGTATGATTTCCTCCTAGCGGGGTCGACCAAGTCTAAGTAATTTTCGTTCGATTCAAGACGACGTATTATATGTCATCGAGTATATCCTATCAATGGTTCAGTTCGTTATATCAACTTTTACTTGCACGATATCGATTCCATATCCTTCACTTGTTTAGGGCCAATCTCGTTGTTCACGACACTCCGCTCACACATTTCTTGATTCCGAGCCACTCTCGTACTAGTATCGATTCTTTTACTTAACGCAATTTCAAGATCCTCGACACTCTTCCATTCCTCATGTCTTGCTTGAACTCAATGTATCACTTGGCTGGATCGTGCACGCATTCCAAGCATCCCCAAAATACATGCATTCAGCCAAGCCGCATGATCTAGAAATTTGTCATTCTCACTCGATTCGCATCGTGCACATACTCAAGCGTCCCTGAATATATGCATGTCAGCCAATCTCGTGAGGGGTATTCCTATATTCGTGATTCACACTACCCATCCATGCCAATCCTCAATATCAATCCTTCGATTGATAACTCATGAAACAGGGCATCTTGCCTACCCGCTAGGCCATCTTTTCGAGCTAAGTCAATGTCAGGATGGAATCATAGTTCCCCAACAATAATGCCAACACTGACCCCAA
>JANAVB010020521.1:0-22108 GCA_029216955.1 Iris pallida | reverse complement strand
CTATCTGAATATATTGGATCATCGAATGATTCGAAGATGATCTGATGTATCGACCGGAATAGTTTTTGGACACTGTTTCTGGAAGCACTTCAGGAAGAATTGCTAGAGTTGAAGGCTGGCCAATCACAGAATGTGTCTACTTCCATAACCTCTTTATCAGATGTTGTTGGTTCTTCTGTAGTTACTGGTTCTGATCTAGAGATGGGAGTAGGGGAAGACATCATATGCCCAGTAGCAGCACTAGCCAGGATGGATGCAGCACGAGACGGACTCAATAATCTTAATTTTCTACTAACCACTTTCTTCAAATTGGCCTTCTTTGACGAGACACATCTGGACTTTCTTGGTCAGCAGAAATGCCCTGTTGTTTCTGTAAAGACGTAGAGAGTTATCTCTTCACTCCTTACAGATTCTTCTGCCCGTTGTCTCGATTGTGACCTAGTGGTAACTCCTTCAAGGGATTCTGCAGTGGTTTTCTTTTTCTTTGGATCTGGAGAAGCACAGGAATATCATTTTTTTCTTTTCTTCTTATCCTTCATAGGAGATTTTGTTACTCGGAGAGAAATGTTTAAGGGTTCAGTAAACTCCTCAAGGAAGTTCATATCTCTGGAGATTTCAAAAGGTTCGTCAGCAGGTTCTCCGTCATTGGATCTTTATAAAGAATGCTCGGCTTTCCTTTCTTGGCTCGTTTGTCAGAAGCGAAGCTATGTGCTAAATCAAAAGTCTCCACAAAGGTATTGGCCGAAGTGTAAAACCTTGAATAGGTGAATAACATTCGCGGTCCATGATTTTGTATTCTCAGGCATTGAGAAAACGGCCCTCGTATTTTTAGCATTATAATAGTACCAAGCCCTGGCGCCATCAATCAAATCCTTTCCCTTGTAGCATGTTGTGGCATTCCCTACATGGAATTGATCATAGCCGAATTGGCGTGCAAAACGGCTAGGCAAATATGGTTCAAGAATACATTCATCTTCAAATCGATGTACGAGGTGTGAAGGTCGAATCGACTTCAACCAATTGAATAGCTGGATCTGTTGGTAGAGTATTCACTGAATCTAGGATATTAGCTGGCAATAACGCGTAGCCAGCTGGTGGATCACACAATAAAAATCCCAGTTATCGCCGCGGTTCAATACTCGCCGGCAATCTATCAAGGAGGTGTGATTCCATCTACACCCTTCATACTTTCTTAAAAAGTTTCTCCAATGGCTCTTTCGCCAGGGCTCATCAAAACTGGACAGGGATTAGAAGCCACCCAAATAAATAAGTGTGGGCGACTTCAGTACGTGGAAAGCCATCTTTCTTATTATTTAGCATGCCGTCCACAAAGCAACGCAGACTATGATTAAGTCGGCTTGTCATCGCCGATAAATATCCATCCGATAACCGAACACTAGGCGGACTGCAGCAAAAAGAACACCTCTATGGAAGCGATCGCTGCACTTGCTCCAGGGACTACATACCTTCGTAGCCAAAAAGCAAGAAAGCCTGCCAGATGGGCTTTCTTAGACATACGTCTGTATCCCATCCTCATGAAACTTTCTATTTATCTCCTATCTTGAGGGGAGGATAATCTTCATCATTTTTAACTATTATATCTTCTTGGCGAAACCTTGCCATCAACTCATTTATCTCTTCCTCATTGAAACGCTGAAAGGTAAGTGGATCAACAGCTTTCTCTCACTAATTTGTTTCTCTTCATCATCATGTTTGAGGAAGAGATAAGATATCCATTTAGTAAGATAGCAGGAGCCTGAGCTTTCAAAATAACAACAACGATGTGATAGTGACATAACAGCTCATCAAAGACTTCTACCATTTCATGCATTTTCAGATTTCAGCCTGTTTAATTCATCTTCAGTGGGAACATACTCCTCATAAGGAAATTTCCCATAGGCAGCTTGGAGATATGATTCATCTCGTGAAGAGCGAAACCGATTTCTCCTTTTGGGGTCATGAAGGTTCCCGTCCTATAATTGTACCTTTCGATCAGTGAAAGGAATAGGTGTGGATTTGGAGGGAAGCCATGTACTAAAGATAAACAGCTTCATACAGACTGATATTAAGAAGCTCTCTTCATAATGTTCTAAAACCCAGTTGGCAATGCAGCTCCATCGTTTATAATCTGGGTACTAAACCTTGCATCCTTAAGGTGTTATCAGTATAATACCTACCTTTTCTAGCAAACTCATTTGCAAAAATTGGTATTCTCACTGGTAATAGACGAGATGAATTCTCGGAGGGATGCAACCTGGTTTCAAACCCCTGAGATGAGTTGCGTAAATATCAGATGAACTATAGAAGATATCTCTGTTGTTCACCTTTTTATAACATATTTTGCCCACCCGAGCCTGCTGAACGGGAGTGATATCCCACGCCATTTGGCGGGATAACTGGCAAACTCATATCTGGAAAGAGGTAAACTCCTAAGCATATCTGGCAAATATATAGTCTTTCACCTTTCTTAAAAATCCTCTCTCCACCCGCTGTTTTGGCTGAGATTCCCTGCCAAAGGCATCTCCAAACAAAGAGAGTGGTTTCTTGTGGATAGCTGCATCCAATGACTGTAAGGGCTGGCCGTTCATCAAACACAGAAGAGTCTCATTATCCTGAGTAGTCAGGATTGCTCTTCGAGATTCTGGTAGTTCATAATGAGGGAACTTAACGTGTGACAAGTCTTCTTTGAATTCAGGTTCAGACATAGTCCCCTGGAAGATCTCGTAATTGGGATCTTCTCTGATATTAACTGCAAAACAGAAAAGAGCAAAAGAGTTAACATCACAACAAGTTATCAGATTGCGCCTAGTTGACTGCTTAAAGACAGACTGCGCTAGTTTTCAGCCAACTAGATTAAACTGCGCCTAATTCATGAATCTGGGCAGACGCGCCTAGTTTTCTGTCAAATAGGGCAGATTATGCCTAGCTTTCATTCAACAACAACACGCCTGTGTTATCAGACAAAGCTATATCCGATAGCGCCTAGCTTTGTTACTAGGCGCGATCGAACAAATAGAGTCTAATTTTCTAGGCGCTATTTGGTGGAATGTTTAAACTTCATAAACATGAAGTTTAGAGAATCACCAAACCCTAAAAAGAGTTGGCGAATACACTGAGCCCTAAGAAGACCAGTGTACGTTCCTATGACCCACCATTAATGGCCGGATGTGCAGTTTCGTGTCGAAACACGAATTTGTCCAGGCTCTCGGATTTGAAGAGAACCGCGCGATTCAACCACGGAAGGCGGCGCGGTCTTCTTGGACTTCTTTGAAGATTCAATCGGAGCGGGCTCCTTCCCCTTATCCGTACGTCGAGGCGCCATCGGAGTTGGTCTGAAAAGCTCGTCGGAGAAGAAAGAAAATCAGAAAAGAAGACTCGGGAACTTCACTATTAAGAACTCTCGAAAACAATAAAGGGTTTACGAAGGGTTTGTGGGCTATTTATACCGCCGCAACGAACGCGCCTAAATATCCACCACAACGGATTGCGCCTATTCAGCCTGAAATCCGTTCTCGCCTTAAACTGCGCAACTTCTTCAAATATCAAGCGCGGTTTGACTTGGTCATATGCAAATTATTCAAAGTATTTCGAACTTTTGAAAATTCAAAATTCGAAAACTTTGAAGGGGGTCTTGTAGGTCAAAAAAAAAATCAACAACCGCGCCTAGGTTTGATTCAACAGATTGATCAAACGCGCCTACAAACAGATGGCGCCTACTTCACCAACAAACTCAGAACGCGCCTATTTTCTGCATCATAGAGGCGCATTTCACAAATCGCGCTTAGCTGACGTAGAGTCATCATTACCCGACAAACACGAAGATCGAGAAGGCGCTATCATTCCTATGATGGCGCGGCGCTCGAGGAAGATATGACAGCTGTCTAAACAGATTGCGCCTACATCAAAGAACTAGGCGCTATCAACGGACTGCGCCTACTTCTATCCAAACTCAGCACACTTTGCAGATTGCGCCAACGAAAAGGCGCAGTTCAAAACAACATCAATTCAGAGCTTACCACGTGTCCCTGAAACAGGCGCACTTTGACTAATTCAACGTCTAACTACCACTCTACATGTCCAACACGTGTCCCACTAATGTACACGACCAAGCGCATTTCAATCAAAATGCCACGTGTCTAAAGCATTGGTGCACGTTCGTGATAACGGAGTGAAACAGGCGCAGTTGGTCATATGTGCTCAAAACAGGCGCACTTCAACCAGGCGCTCTCCAGAATAACTGTCTAAAACAGTTATTTCAGAATTCTATAAATAGAGTTTCGTTTCCATTTAACACAGGACGAAAAAGATCAAGAGAGATCAGAGTTTTTGTCCAAGTGCTGCTGCGTTCTTCAGAGATTCAAGTCTTCAAAGTTCACATCGTCCAAGGGATAAAGCGATCGTTATTCAGATCGGATTCCTATAGTTGTACTTTCCCATAATTCTTGTAATATTCTTTACAAAGTTTGTGAAATAAGATTATACTTTTGTTTTTGCAAACAGCTCTATTTAGAGTGGAGTTGAGACTTCACCTCTTCTCCTATCCGATGTGGGACTAAAATACCAATACTCAAAAACAGAGTTTGATATTTTAGATCATCCCACAATCAGCATAGAAGTGTGCCAGTCCACGCCTACCCCCGAACACTCCCGTGCATGCACGAGACATCCTGGAGTCCGTGTCCGAGTCCGAGTCTGCACAACAAAATTAACTTTCATCCTTGTTGGATTTAATCCTTTTTCTTCTAGAAAAATACTTCCACATGGCACAAGCTTGTGTCCCACTACACCTCATGTGCACACCTCAACACAAGCAATGCATTATATTGAGATACTCACCATTTGGTGTAGTCGATGTGGGACATCTTTTCTAGTCCAAAGGCAAAAACACCAACAATCCCCCACATATCTCAATATATGGGTTGAGCGTTCCCCACAGTGATTGTCCATTATGCATTAGGAGATGTCGCTACGACTTGAATCTTTTCGCATAGGTTAAATAACAGCATAATACAAGAATGGACTAAGCCTTGAATTCTGCACCATAACTGCAATTCTTCCTACTCACATAATGACATCAACTGTGCTTCTGGTTGCACATTGAAGGCCTTGTGCCAGCCTGGTTTCAGTGTATAATTTTGGGCGTCTACAAGCTTACCTCAAGAGACGGCCTGATATCTCTTTCCATACACTATAGGTGAGTTCTTTATAAAGAGTCATGGCATGAATTGCGCTTCTTTGCGGTGCTACGCCGCTATGACATGGCTTAAAGCCGAGGCTTTACCCCACCTGGGTACCTCATCGTAGTGTCATACTACTGTAGCATGAGGTCACAAGCCCCTTTGTAGTGCCAAACTACCCAGCATGAAGCCTTGCGCTTCCGTGCGGTTACGCCGCTATGACATAGCTTGCGAAGCCGAGGCTTTACCCTACCTGGTACCTCTTCGGTGTCATGCCACTGTAACATGAGGACATCGTCCTCTTTGTAGTGCTGTCTACCTCTTTATTATGATTATCATACAGCATTAGGCTACCTGCCTATTTGCGGTGCTACTCGCTGTGACTTAGCTTGCAAAGTCGAGGCATTATCCCTACCTGGGAACCTCATGGTGGAGTCACCCCACTGTAGCATAGAGTTTCACTCCTTGTAGTGCTGCTACCGTGCTTCCTGTAAAGCACACCAGGCATTCACTCTGCCTGAGAACTCATTAAGGCGTTTAAGCCAACCTTCCCACAGGATCCGTTTTCCGCAGAAAACAATAGTAGACAACAGTGGTTGTAGGTCCGTAACCTCTCCATGTCACATAGGACAAGTACCCACCGTTCCTGATATTCTTCTGGTTAATAGTCCTCCCTTGAACCAAAAGCTAGATGCCTAGTAGATTTCTCTTTGAACTAATAGCATAAAACTTTATGGTAGGAATGTAATAACACAATATTAGAATGCCTTCAAGCCATTTTACAAGCTGTGTCATCGACCAGCTGGCGCTTGAGGCCCTTGGTGAACGGATCCGCCAGGTTCTCCTGACTCCGAACATCAATCACTGCAATGACGCCCCTTTTGATGAGATCGTTCACTGCTCTGTGCTTCAACCGCATAGTCCTCTTCTTCCCGTTGAAGAGTTCATTTGATGCCACTGCTGCTGCCGCCTGGTTGTCACAGTATATCGGTATTGCCGGAATCTGAGCCCCAACCACCGGAAGATCATACATGAGCTCCCGAAGCCACTCTGCTTCATCTGCAGTAGCATCCAATGCAAAGAATTCAGATTCCATGGAGGAGCGAGATAACATAGTCTGCTTCTTCGACTTCCACGATATAGCAGCTCCGCCCATGGCGAATACGAATCCACCTGTGGAATACTCGCTCTCCATATCTGAACACCAGCTAGCATCACTGAAGCCTTCCACTACTAACGGATCTTCGCTGTAGAAAAGTGCATATGTCTGAGTTTTCTTGAGATCTCTCATAACACGCTTCACAGCTTTCCAGTGCTCAACGCCTGGATTGCTAGTGAACCGACTCAGCATTCCCACTGCAAAAGCTATGTCAGGCCTTGTGGCAGTAGTAGCGTACATCAAGCTTCCGATGATGCTAGCGTACTCCAACTGCCTGACGCTTTCCCTCAAATCTGGCTCCAGCTTCTGATCACTCCGGTACGGTGTATCAATAAAAAAGATCTGATACCCGTAGCGAGTGAGCATTTTCTCAATATAATGAGATTGTGACAGCGCTATTCCAGTGCTTCCGGATGATCTTGAGCCCCAAGATACGTCGGCATCCCCCAAGTCCTTCATACTGAACTTGGTCGAGAGGAATTTCTTTGTCTCTGTGACGCAGCTTAAATCCGTACCTAGGATTAGCATGTCGTCCACGTAAAGACAAACGATTACTCCTCTTCCGTCAGCAAACTTCGTCGTATAGACACACTTGTCTGTTTCACTGACCCTGTAGCCATTTGACCTTATCACCTTGTCAAACTTCTCATGCCACATTTTGGGAGCTTATTTCAAACCATACAGAGACTTCATCAACTTGCAGACTTGTCTTCCAGACCTCTGACGACAAACCTTCTGGTTGTGCATGTAGATCTCTTCGGTCAGCTCGCCATTAAGGAATGCCGTTTTCACATCCATCTGATGTATCACCAGCTTGTGTATTGCTGCTAAAGCAATTAACAATCTGATTGTTGTCATCCGAGCTACTGGAGCATAAGTGTCAAAGTAGTCGATCCCCTGCTTCTGAGCAAACCCCTTGGCCACTAGCCTGGCCTTAAACTTGACAATGGTTCCATCTGCTTTCATCTTCTTCTTGAAGATCCATTTGCATCCGATGTGTCTTGCTCCTCCTCTGGCAGGTCAACCAATACCCATGTGTTGTTGGAGGCGATTGAGTCAATCTCGTGTCTATCGCCTCCTTCCAGAATACAGCATCTCTGGTCTTCATTACCTCATCATAGGTAAGCGGATCTGCTTCCACATGATAGGTGACGAAGTCATCTCCGAAGTCTTTCGGCCTCCTCATTCGCTTAGTTGACGGCTCAGCGAGTTCTGGTTCAGCTGGTGTCTCCTTGACGACAGCTTCATCTTGGACTACTGGTTTATTAAAGACTTCTGTCTGCTTTGTACCCTCATCATTCTCCGGAAGATCCGCGAGAACAATATTCTTGTGTTTTGTAAACTTGTCTTCAAAGTATTCAGCATCGCGAGATTCGATGATATGGTTTGACCCGATATCAAGGAATCTCCGAGCATCACTCTTCTCGGCATACCCCAAGAAGATCGCCTTCGTAGTCCTTGTCCCCAGCTTCTGAATCTTCAGATCCGGGAGCTTCACATAAGCCAGACCCCCACATCGAATGACATTCAAGTTAGGTCTGACTTTGAACCAGAGTTCATGAGGAGTTATGTCGGAAGTTGCATATGGCACTCTGTTCAGAATGAACGTTGCCGTTAGTGCAGCTTCTCCCCAGTAACACTTTGGAAGACCCGCAGTCAACAGCATGGAGTTCATCATCTCTGTCAACGTTCTGTTCTTCCTTTCTGCTACTCGTTGGATTGTGGAGAATACGGAGCCGTCGTCTCATTGATGATTCCATGTTCTTTGCAGAATGATAAGAATTCATGAGACCGATACTCCCCGCCTCGATCACTCCTTAACCTCTTGAGTTGTTGTCCAGTTTGCCGTCAGCCTCGGCCCTGAACTCCTTGAACTTCTCGAATGCTTCGTCTTTAGACTTTAGCAAGTAGACGAAAGCATACTTTGAGAAGTCATCGATGAAAGTAATGAAATACTTCATCCCGGCCTTTGTAGAGAATTGTTTGAAGTCACAGATATCTGAGTGAACCAACTCCAGAAGATCTGTGCTTCGATGGACCCATGTGGAAGGATTTCCTAGTGATCTTCGTCTGAGCACATACTTCGCATTTCTCTACCTTACCCCCACACTTGGAGATAAGTCCTAGACTAGACATTCTGTTAATTCTTTTACAATGAACATGTCCTAGCCTATTATGCCACAACTCAAGAGAATAATCAGAAAAAGTGATAGCATTTATATTATCATGCTGGGTTACAACAAGCTGAATCTTGTACATTCCTTCAGTTTGGAAAGCTTTCCCGAAGAATGTACCCTTCTTGGACATCACCAACTGGCCAGCATTGATGTCCATCCTCAAGCCTGCGTTGCAGAGCAGGCTCCTAGAGATCAGGTTCTTTGCGATTGCAGGAACATGCTTCACACCTTGAAGCGTCAGAATGTTCCCCGAAGTAAGCTTCAGCTCCACCGTCCCGATCCCCAGTACTTCAGCTTGTGCCTGGTTCGCCATCATGACTTCTCGGAAGTAGGCTCATAGGAGACGAACCAGTCCTTGTCTGAACAGACATGACATGTCGCGCCAGTGTCTATCCACCAGTCCAAGTCTGCCCCCACAGTTGCAACCTGTGCTATCATGGCAACCTGATTAGTAACCAAAGAAACCTTGTTAGGCTCACCTTGCTCTTTGGGCTTGGACTTGCATTCACTTTTATAGTGACCCTTCTTGCCACAGTTGAAGCAAGTCACATGGGACTTGGACTTCTGTTGCTTGAATCCTGGACCCTTCACTTTCAGATTCGAGAAGTCCTTCTTCTTGTGGTGAGAAGCCGCCTGCTTCCCTTTGTTCTCTCTGGTGGCTTGAACCAGATTCGCCGTTGCTAGTTGCTTGGACAGGGCGTCCAACTTCTGTTGAGAGCGCATTTCGTCCTCAACATGAATCTCACTGAGGAGATTATCCAGGCTAATCTCCATCTTCTTCCTATGCATCCTTGCATAGATGGTGCTCCATCCTGGAGGAAGTTTTGCCCCGATCCCTCCAACGACGAACTTGTCGACGAGGGGCATGCTATCGTTCTCCAGTTTCTGGCGCAGCTTCATGAACTCTTTCACTTGGGGCAGCATGGTCTTTTCGTCTTCAAAGACCCATTTGTGGTATTTTTCAACCATGAACGTCTTCGACCGAGCCTCGTCGTCGTCATACAGCTTCCCCACTGACTCCCAGATCTCTTTGGCAGAAGTCTTCTTTATGTAGGACTCGGCCAGAGAGTCTTCCATGGAATTCAGGATCAGCAGCCTGCATATGCTGTTATCCTTTTTCTTCGTCTGCTTGCTCGTAGCAGCGGCCAGAACAGCAGCAGATCCTGTTGCTGGAACGATTGGTTCTTCCTCATCCAATACGTGATCAACATCCACGAGTTGAAGGTTCAGAGTCACCTTTCGCTTCCAGATCTGGAAGTGTTCACCGTCGAATTTCTCCAACTTGTTAAAGCCGGTATCGACAAGCGAAGCACGAGTGTTTTCCATCGAATCGTATAGCTTTGAGATTGTTAGTCCCTTGACGAACAATCGATGGAAAAATACGAATTCAGAAACAATTGTAAAGACAATGTTTCCGGCAACAACCCCTAAAGAAGGTGATTTGTATTACGAGAATCTAAAAAGATTATTTCGTAATATTTTTCGAAGGCAACCGAACCGTGTAACTTCTAAAGAGAAGCGACGGTATTCTCGAAGGCAACAGAGATGATCAACAACAGTTGAGTCTCAGATTCTCGAAGGCAACAGAAGAGGGAGGAAGAAGAAGAACGGATCTCGCTGGGGTGTAGAACACCGGCGCTCAAAGCTATACCCGCAGTACGGATAAGCTCCCAGGAACCAGCAAGTTCAGGAGAACTTCTGGAACACTCGTAAGTCAATATTTGAGACTTGAACGGGCTTCCTGGACTTTACAGACTCCCTTTACTCTCTTCTTGGTGCATCTTTCAAAGGAGGCCAAGGGGCTCTATTTATAGAGTGGAGTTGAGACTTCACCTCTTCTCCTATCCGATGTGGGACTAAAATACCAATACTCAAAAACAGAGTTTGATATTTTAGATCATCCCACAATCAGCATAGAAGTGTGCCAGTCCACGCCTACCCCCCGAACACTCCCGTGCATGCACGAGACATCCTGGAGTCCGTGTCCGAGTCCGAGTCCGCACCACAAAAATTAACTTTCATCCTTGTTGGATTTAATCCTTTTTCCTTCTAGAAAAATACTTCCACATGGCACAAGCTTGTGTCCCACTACACCTCATGTGCACACCTCAACACAAGCAATGCATTATATTGAGATACTCACCATTTGGTGTAGCCGATGTAGAAGACGTAGAAGATTGGATGCCAAATCCAAATGAAACCTTCATTCCGCGTTTGTTGCGCAAGATTGAACAACATCTGTCGACGATTTCAGCTGTCGACGATTTCAGCTGATGTTGCAAAGATAAAATTGAACAAATGAAGTTATCTCGGCGTTTGGATAATATTGAAGAATCTCAAGCTTTGAAGGAGGCATCTTCATCTAGAGCATTAATAATGTGAAGGTGGTTTCCGTTGAATCTTCTTCCGAAGAGGAGGACGTGGAGCTGCAGTCTCGTAGTAAAGCATTGGACCGATATCTCGCATTGGACGCTATAGAAGAAGAAGAAACTGACTTTAGCAGTCCTTCTAAAAGAATGCGTCGAAATTTACAGCCGGTCACACCATCCAAAAATTTAATAAGGGGTTCAACCTCGAAGCCTAGCAATTGTACTAGTGTTTCTTCGAGATATTACGACTATATTTTTGCAGATGATAGACCTGACGAGTAAGTAATATGAGTTTTGATTTAATTCCAACAGTTTTTTTCTCCTAATTTATTCGTTTCTTTTCTTAGAGAAATAATATCATCTTGCAACAAAACCTATGTGTCTCGGTGGGAGATGAAGACCTTAGCTCCTTTAACTAAAATTACCAATGGGGTATGTATAAATAGTATATTTCTTCTTAGATGCCATCTATGTTTACTTCGATTCCATCGCTGACATTTTTAATAATTTATTCAGATTGTAGGTATTGTATCTGCTCTTCTCACCGTGGAGGAACGGAGAAGAACCTCCAATAAAGCTAATGTATGATTTTTACCAATAAGGATGTCGGTGAGTGAGCATTTTATTCTTCAATGCATATGCATTAACAATTTTATCGTTTGTTTGTCCTTCGTAATGTATTAATTGATGTGTATGTAGAAAGCCACGTTACCTCCATCCGTCAAAAAGCCTTATGAATTATGGAAGAAGTTTAAATATTTTCAGGATTACATGGGATCTTTAAGCACTTGTAAAGAGGTATTAATGTATTTATGTTTAATTATTAATCCTAATTTTCTGAAAATTTACTAATTTGTTTTACCTAATTATCCTGATTCAGATATACATACCCATTCATTTGGGCGAACACTATACTCTTGCAAGAGTTGTGTTTAAAAACAGGACTGTTAAATTTGGGACTCACTTGCATCTAAAGATGATCCGATTCAAAGCAGAACAGTTATAAAAGAAATAGTAAGCTCATATTTATCAATTTTTATGAATTGGGTACAAGAATACGCATTATACCAATACATATTGTTTTCTGGTAATTGTAGCTTTCAAATTTAGATATCTTTCTCGAAGAAGAGATTTTGAAGCTGAGAGATGCTAGGTTCAGCTTTTCTACTTTTGCAATAAAACGTCCTTCTTATGTTCCCCGCCAAGGCAATTTAGTTGATTGTGGAATTTTTTTAATTGCATTCATGAAAGATCGATGTAGCCTGGACTACCGTTCTATCGATGTAAGTATGAAAATATGTCGTCAAAAACTTCAACTTTTTAGAGCAATATTTTTGATGTTTGTTTGTTATATGCAGTTTGATGCGGAAAAGGAAAGACGCATAGTTGCTGAATGGATTACAACTTCAGAGCACAATGAAGAGCTAAAAAAGAAGTCCAATCTGGTTGAATATGGAAGACGATGATTTTTTTTCTTCTTCTTTTATATTTAATGTATGGAAAGCCCTAATGTATTATGTTCATTTGTTTTGTTGAGTTGTAATGACATTTTTGCCAAACGGCTTCAATTCTTTTTAATTAAGCAGAAAGGAGTATTTTGCCCTTCCATCGAATGACATTTTTGCCCTTCTAATTAATTCAAATACCCCCGAACCCTTTTATTAAAAAAAGAAAAGGGAAAAAGAAAACCGTTTCGGAGCCTCCTCTTCTTCCATACTCCACTCTGTACTCAAACCTAGATCATTCTCCTCCAAAATCTTCAAACCTTCCTCCCCATTCGCAATATTCACACCATGTCGGCATCAGCGGCAGAATCATCACCGGCAGCATTACCAAATAGAGAAGATGCACCAGTTACAGAAAATCCAAAAGCGACAGACGGAGAACAACGGAAACCCTATTCTAAGAAAGTTGCAAAAAAGAAAAAGGAAAAAGTTGCTAAACAAAAAGAAGTGCAAGAAGAAGTGCAAACAGAAGGTATAACTTTGATTTTATGTTCGCAAATTCTGTATATATTTCAAGGAAAATGACATTCTCCGTCATAAAACGCATTTGAATGTTAAATTCTATTCGCCGTTTAATTTGGAACGGATAATGTCATTCTCCGTCTAACTTGAAACGGAGAATGCCGTTCCCAGTGTTAAAACCCATAAGAATGGCCATTCTCCGACCTAATTTTTGGTTTTTTTTTTTGTTTTGCAGAAAGAAAATCTGTCAGGAATAAGGATTCAAGACTTTTCCGTTCTACCTTCAAGCCAATGCTAAATCTTATGGAGGAGGTCAATCGAGATGCTGGCCGTTTACCTGAGCCAGTTATTGGTTCCTTGAAGAATACCGGTTTCTGGAATTTTGTCGAGATTTTCTACCAAAACAGAGTCCACGTCTCCGAAATGGCCAAGGTAACGGAAGGGCTTGAGAATTTAATTGCAAGTTACACAGAAGAAGAAGATGGCGTCGGGTGCTTTGAATTGAGCACCACTGTTAAAATCGCGCCAAGCGTCAAGGATATGGCAGTCATATTCGGTCTACCGCTGAATGAAGAAAGCGTTGATGATGTTTCTTACAGAAGATTGATAAAGGAAAAACAACAGCAGCCCACACCACCAGCATCATTGAGCCTGTGCAGAGATCATTTCACAAGATTGCTGGCTAATACTAAGGGCAAACACTCAGAAGTCACGAATAAGGAAGTGAGAGACAAGTTCTTTGAATTGTTACGACGGCTTCGTGGCGGAGATAACGCTGTTAATCCAGATGATTTGGCCAAGCTAATAATCTTCCACTTGTGCCAAACTGTATTCTTCACAAAGTCTGGCGGTTCAAATTTGCCGTACAGATTCTTGGCCTTGGTAGACAGTGTGGACGTGATCAACAGTATATGCTGGCCAAGGTTAATCCTGGCATATGTAATGGATAGCTTAAAGAGGAGTAGAAGCAAAACTGAACAGGGGGATTACTCAATGGCTTTCCACAAATTGGAAGGTTGCACAATATACTTCCTCTATTGGTTTGCAGAACATAGTAAATTTGTGGAAAGGAAGTTCGCCCCAATTCCTGATTACCCAAGATTTTTCACATGGAATGGGTACGATATCTCAAACTTCCTCAAGGCCGAATATCACAACAAAATGAGATCGAAGATGATATTGGAAGATCTGGTTATACCTGTTGGGGAAGAAGAAGGGCACAAAGAAGAGGAGCCACCTATAGAAGAAGTTGAAAAAGAGGGAGAGGAAGAACACCAAGAAGCAGGTGGGGATAATTTTGATGAACAACGGATGACACCGCATCATGAAATGGGCGCTGTGATGGACGACTCAGCAAAGGAATTGGAGGATTTGAGAAGACATCATTCTGATATTCTTGCGCAGAATGAAGAACTGAAAGAAAAGTTGAAAGAGATGGAGGCACAAGGAGCGCAGTTACGTGCAGCCAACTTTGAGAATGCCATACTCAAAGAAAAGCTGAAAGTGCTCCAGGCAGAAGAAGAGCAACAACGTGCAGTCAACGTTGTGATGGAGGGCTCTGTGCATGAACTGGAGGATTTGAGAAGACATCATTCTGATATTCTTGCGCAGAATGAAGAACTCAAAGAAAAGTTGAAAGAGCTCGAGGCACAAGAATCACAACAACGTACAGTCAACGTTCTGATGGAGGGCTCTGTGCATGAACTGGAGGATTTGAGAAAGCAGAATTCTGTTCTTAAATCAGATCTACATGCACAAGGTAAAATCTTTTCTATGTCAAATTTAATAGTAATAAATTCGACCGTCTTATACTAGTAATAATAGTAATAAATTTAATTTAAGACTCAAAACTATTCTAATTTTTTCCACTTCCCAAGGTCATATAAGACGGTCGAACTTTCCCTCTTCTTCTCTCAAACCCTCTTCCTTCTCCCAAACCCTCTCCCAAACCCTCTTCTAATCAAAATGCCGCCGAAGAAACAACGACCGTCGCCGAAGGGGAAGGATCCACGAAGGGATGCGATACAGGCCCGAAGGGCAGAACTTGCAAGGGCGGCGAAAACCAAGATTATGGTCGCTAGGACAGAGGCCGAAAGGGCAGCGGCGGAAGCAGCGGCGGCGGCAGCGACGATGAAAGCGGAGGCGGCAGCCAAGCCACGTGCAAAAAAGGCTAAAAACACTCATTGCTCGACAAAGACCAGAAAATCTGTCTTCGATACAGAGTCGTCGGAAGACTCAACTTATGAAGATCGAAGGCGTACTCAAGCGAAGGCTAAGGTGGCAACGGATACAGAGTCATCAGCGTACTCTGTGGATTTTGAATCCTCATCAGAAGAGGAAAATGAAGAGGAAGAGCAATCATCAGATAAGTCCCAGGCTGGAGAGGAGGTAAAAAAATTTAAAGACTTTAAAACTAAGAAGATATACATTAAATATTTCAAAAAAAAGGCTGTTATGCCTGAAAGATCAATTAAGATGGATGATGTCGACGACGAAGCTTTCCTGGATATATTGAAATTCTATCAATTGGAGAAACTGAACAAATCCTGTCTTGAGAAAATCTCCCAAACAATAGTAATAGAATTTTACTCAAATCTTCCGGCTGAAATTAAAGAAAAAGAAGAGGATCAACCACTGGTGTTTCTGAGAGGGAAACTGATTAGGGTAAATGCTGCTGTCATCAACGAATTTTATGGATTTGATCCAGTTCCTGAGTTTGATATGAAAGATATTGATAATATTTCCATGACGGATGCAATTCATGAGATTACAGGTGTTTCAATGGGTGCCAAGACCCCTCAAAATGTATACAAAGATCAATTAAAAACTTTGTATAAATTGTTGCATGCCTACGTATCTCAAACACTCAACCCTACTGGACATGAGTTTTCCATCCATCCTGAGAGAGTAAAATTTCTTTATTATATGGGGAAGAAAAAAAGGATGGATATAGGTTCCTACATGTTCAGTAGAATGATGCATCTCGTAGGAAAACCAACTGCAAGGACAGCTCTCCCTTTCGGAGGATTTGTATGCTCGATGGCTAATAAACATTCTGTCCCAAGCTTAGCAGGGGATGTTTATATTAAAAACAAAGGCCCCATGAGAAAACTAACCTTCACTCGAATGTTTGGAAAACGGGCAGCAGCTGCAAGCAAACCATCAACATCTGGAAAACCATCAACTTATGGAATCAAAAACACTAAGGACATGGTTGATGATCTATACAATTTTGTTGCTGCAAACTTTGAGAATGTCTTCAAAGAGATGAAGACTATATCCGACAACCAGAAATTGATTCTGGATAAGATTAACCAGATAGAGGTTGAATTTGCTGACCAAGAATAAGATTTTCCTTCCCTCGTGAAGAAGGTAAATGGGGCTAGCCCAAAATCTTATGTAAAAATATAGACTGTGCACATTGACACTTTAATGCTAGCCATCACTTTGATACTTCTATTTATGTTTCTGGATGTCATTTCTACCTATAAAGTGAGTCAATACTGACTATAATTTTTCTTCATCCGTCCCTCAAGGTGTAGGTGAAGGATATTTTGAGAAAGAAGAAGTAGGAAAAAAAAAAGAAACAAGAAGAAGAAGATGGAGACGTCTATGAAGATTCATCTTTTGAGTTTTGAATGTCTCTTATTTCAATGTGGAAGTAATATTTGACTTGTAATATTGTTCTGAATATTTGTTGGTCATGGCGGACAAACTAAATTTTGTGTTTGAAATATTGTAAGACTAAACTTTTCGCTTGTACTCAGTGTATAGTTCGTAATTTATTTTGAAAATGTAATATGGTCTTGAATTTAGAGTAGGTCTGATATTTATTTGGATTATTGTATTGTAAATTATGCAGGTTCTATGTTGAATTACTAACGTGGATTGGACAGATTACTGTAACGTGAATTATGCAGTTTATTGGACTTGGAATGAAGTATACTTAATTTGATTATGATTTTTTGGTTGAAGCGTTTATTTGGTTGGCAGTTGGCCTTGATAGATGATATTGATATTTTGGTGTATCCCTTTGATTTGCAGATGCCCATCACAGATTTCGTGAGTCCTGGATGCATTGCTAGGGTTTACAGGTGGCCTCATTACGGATGCATTCCTGGGATCACTGAAACTTTATTTGATTGTAATGTGTTTTGCTTTCTGTAAAAAATCATTACATCGATGCCATCAGTATGAATTCGATGCCAGTGCATGTTCATCCCTTGTTATTGCTGAAGCAAAATTGTAATCATGCATGTTCATCCCTTGTTATTGCAGAAACATAATTGTAATCCTGCATGTTCATCCTTTGTTATTGCCATCAGTACATCGATGCCATCAGTATGAGTCGATGCCAGTGTAAGGCATAATGTAATGTAAGAAAAATTCTCTTTGATAGTAGGTTAATTATATTCAAACATTCGCAAGAAATTTTGTTCAGCCATACAGTGGAAGCCTGATAAAATGATATTCGGATTATCTTGAAAATGATTTAATATAAAATGAATGTACTATGGTAAATGATATTAAAAATACTGTAAATATTTGGTGAAAAAAATATGAGATACTTGAACATTTCCAGTCCTAAATGTACCATACTTTGTTAAAAGCACAGAGAGTGTCCGTTCTCCGTTTTCAAAGAACGGAGAATGGCCATTCTCCTTGAGCATGGCCATTCTCCGTGTTAAAAACAAAGAGAACAGCCATTCTCCGTCCATTCGCCGTGTAGAAAGCAAAGAGAATGGCCATTCTCCGTCCATTCGCCGTGTTAAAAGCAAAGAGAATGGCCATTCTCCGTCCATTCGCCGTGTTAAAAGTAAAGAGAATGGCCATTCTCCGTGTTAAAAGCAAAGAGAATGGCCGTTCACCGTCCAAATAAAATATTCTCTTCGAAAATATTATCATTAGAAAAGTAAAAAAAATTCGTCCGATCAATACAGATTTTTTTTAAAAATATGTGACAAGATGATCCGCCCGACCTCAGAAGCAGGTTTTCCTCAATTCACAACCACCACCGTGACATGTAGCTTTATTATCAAAATATTAAATTATTAGATGAAAAATAAGATTTCTGACAATGGCATGGACAGTAAAATTAGAGCGGCGCCGCTAATACTTCTTGTTCGAGGAGGTTTCGACTATGTCCGACGGGAAGCGAACCGATTCTTCACGGCGCAGCTGGTACTCCTCGTTGTTCTAGGAGGGCTCGACGACGTTCGACGCGATCCGGACCGATTCTTGTTTCCATCTTCATCTCTGTTTCTCTTTCCACCACAACCACCAACACCACCACCACGACGGCCTGTAACCAAAAAAAATATAATACGAAATATTAAATTGGATGGACTTTTGAGAGAGTAAATATGAATTAATTTAGGGTGTTCATTGAAAAAATTAAAGTGAAGAATGACCTGCTAAAGCAAGTTACCAACAGGTCAAAAGTCTAAATCAGCATTAAATGATGTTTCTACACTATTATTCAATCCGAACCATTGGATCAACATCCAACGGTCCAGATTTCGGATGTATCGATACATCCATTTCCAGCGGATGTATTGTAGAACGACCCATATATATATATATATATATATATATATATATATATATATATATATATATATATATATATATATATATATATATATATATATATATATATAAACATATTTGTGTTATAGACAGTCAAAAGAGAAGCTCTTTTTTTTGTGTCATTCTTCTTTTTGAGTCTCTTTCAACCGTGCATCTATCTCTCTCTCTCTCTTCTCTCTCCCGTCGTGCAACACCTCTCTCTCCTATCCCGCCTATCTCTCCATCATTTATCATGTAACACATCTAAATATATCTAATTTTTGTCCTAGTTTTTTTAAAAATAATTTATCTCCTAATTGATTTTGTCCTTATTTGTTCTTAGATGAGAAGATATAATTTGCTCTTATATTGGAATGCAATTGTTTGCTAGTATAGTATCCTTCGATTAAGCAAATATGAAAAATATGAAGTCAAGTAAATTAGTGGATGAAAATGAAATATTTGTAGCCTTGTTTTTATTTAAGGAAAAAAAATACTAGTCGATTTTGACTCCGATGTACTCAAATCCTGACTACGCCACTACCTACGGGGAAAAGAAAATTAACTGCACATTAGCATTAGCGATGCACCCACAATATTGAGTCAAATAACTAGCATTAAGGGGCCGTTTGGTATGCGGGAAAAAAAAAATTATGTCCGAAAAAATTTGGGATGGGAAAACAATTTCCATGTTTGGTTTGCCCTATTCAAATTTATGCCTAGAAATTAAGAATGTCACGTAAATTGTTTACCCATGAAATATGGAAAACCTATTCCCAAGCAAATAGGTTGTTATATTTTTTTTGGGAAGATTTATGAAATGCCCAAAAACTAAAAAAGTTTTATGTAAAACCCACCGCTAAAAAATCTTTCATCGTGTGCCCAGAATTAGAGAAACTTATCCAAAGCGGGTTCCAAATGACCCTTTTGCCCTTCTTTAATTTATTGGAAACACCCACAAAACTGCTCTTAAAAAAAACGTTTCAATACTCCATCTTCTTCCATACGCTGCTCACTTTCGAATCTAGGTTTTCTCCTCAAAATCTTTAAAAACTCGTCGAAAATTTTCGGAAAGACCGGGACGAACGGCAAAAGTGCTAAAACGGAGGTCCAAACATCATTTTTTTGCGATTCTAAAATTTCGGAAGGCCGTCTAACTGCAAAGCTGTTACTTTCAGTCTCCTCGACGATACGCTCATTTTGCGACAAACGGGACCTCGTTTCGACCTCCCAGTCAAAAGTTATGGCCCTCCAAAGTTTCAGCTGACCATAAAATGCAGGAGAATGGCCATTCTCCGTTTAGAACACGAAAAATGTTAATTTTCGCATGAGGGTGGTCATTCTCCGTATTAGTAACACGGAGAATGGCATTCTCCGTCTTAATTTACACGGAGAATGACCATTCTCCGTGTTAGTAACACGGAGAATGGCATTCTCCGTGTTAGTAACACGGAGAATGATATTCTCCGTCTTAATTTACACGGAGAATGGTCATTCCAGTGTTAAAACGCAGGAGAATGACCATTCTCCGTGTTAGAAACACGGAGAATGCCATTCTCCGTGTTAAATAAAACGGAGAATGTCATTCTCCGTGCTAAATTAAACGGAGAATAACCATTCTCCGTCTTAATTTACACGGAGAATGCCATTCTCCGTGTAATTTATCACGGAGAATGGTCATACCAGTGTTAAAACGCAGGAGAATGAAACACGGAGAATGCCATTATCCGTGTTAAATAAAACGGAGAATGACATTCTCCGTCTTAATTAAGACGGAGAATGGTCATTCTCCGTCCTAATTAAGACGGAGAATGGTCATTCCAGTGTTAAAACGCAGGAGAATGGTCATTCTCCGTGTTAGAAACACGGAGAACGGCATTCTCCGTTTTAAATAAAACGGAGAATGGCATTCTCCGTGTTAGTTTACACGGAGAATGGTCATTTACAGTGTTAAAACGTTAATTTAGTTTTTTCATGAATAAAGAGTTTCGTTCTTCTTTCAAAACGATGATAATTCTTATGGAAAAGAAGAAGAAAGATCTTCTCCCCACAATTGACCTAATCGTCGAAAAACTTCAAATGTCTCCACGATGAAGATGATGATGATGGTGATGATGATGACGAGCGATGATCTGAGTTCGACTGAAGAAAAACACACCGAACTACGAACGATTTTTGCGATCTCTGCTGAATATGAGAGCAATGGAATTCAGATTTTCCGTGAAGAAGAAGAAAACGAAAATCGCAATCCAGATCTGAGTTTTTTGAATTCAAATACATATAGATGACCAATTCGCGCGGAGGGGTAGTTTCGGTATTATAAAAATAGCATTTCCCAGCGGGTGGCATCTAAAAGGGAATCTTGGAATATTTAACGTGAAAATACTTAATTCTGGGTATTTCATAAAACTTATGCAGCGGGTGGGCATTTCATAAAAGCCCACCCCGAAATTGGGTTTCTCAGCAATTTCCAGTTTTTTTTTCATCTGTCAATAAAATCAGCCAAAAATTTAACTTATTTACTATTTTGCCACTGATTTTTTTATATAAAATCCCGATACTTTCTCTCTCTCTCTATCTCTCTCTCTCTCTCTGATCTGTCGAGAAAGAGAGCGCGCGCTCTCTCTCTCTCTCGCTCGGATCTATCTATCTCGCTCGTTCGGATCTCTCTCTCTCTCTCTCTCTCACGCTCTCATCTAGGTATGGATTTTTATTTATTCAATATTTTTTTTTGGTTTTTTGGGTTAAATTTCTGTTAATTTTTTATGATGTTGTTTTGGTTGTTAGATAAATTATATATTGTATTTAAATTTTGATTTTTTTGGGGGGATTTGGTGATTAGGTTTTGATTTGAGATTTGGGTATTTTTTTTTTTAGGGATTCGGGAGAGAAATTTTCGAGAATTAATTTTAGATATGTTCGGGAGAGAAATTTTGGAGAATTAATTCGAAAAAAAATTATATGTAGTGAACAAGTGCAGAGAATTAATTCTCAGATTTTTGAGGCATTTCGAAAAAAAATTACACAAATATTTGCACAAATATTTAGATTTACAAGTGCCCATGTAAATCTAAATTATCATACGTAGTGCTCAAGTAAATCTCTAGCTCATTTTCTATTTGAATATGATCTCAACAATTATATGTAGTGCTCAAGTAAATCTAACAAGTTTAGTTAACAAAAGATTTATTATATATATTTGTTTGTTTAGGTTAAATAATATGTTATTAATATGTTGTTTATTTTCAATGTCAGAAAATGGACCGACTTTCTTTGACAAAAGATAGAAGGGTACTCATCTATTTGATAATTCAACTGGATATGATGGATCGGTTGTTGTTACTGATGACTATGATATTTATTATGATAATTTTAGAGCTAAAAGCTATAAGAAAGAGAAAATGGAGGATGCTTACAAGAGGCATATAGTGAGACATGCCAACTTAAATAGAATAGTGTTTGAAAATGATCGATTGCGCACTGAGAACATCCGTATGGATCGAAGGACTTTCCACAATTTATGCCATATGGTTCGGGAGACCGTGAACTAGAACCAACTAAGAACATGACAGTAGAACAATTAGCTATATATATATATATATTTTTTATTTTTTATTTTTTATATATATATATTGTTCTATGTCTATGTGAAGATATGATGTCAAAAAATTTTCCTCACTACCTTTGTCTA